>VYXH01000336.1:562197-596340 GCA_013397275.1 Burhinus bistriatus
AGAATATGAGAAGCCTGTTGTGTTTTTTTTTTTTCCTGTCCCTCAGATTAGACATTTGCATTCCTAGAAAAAAATGTGCCTGCTTCCTCCCTTAGGAGCTTGCACAAGGTGCTTTTTTTTTGTGTGGTTTTTGTTTTTGTTTTTGTTTTTTTAATTTTTTTATTTTATTTTATTTTCTCCCCCTTATTACTCTCTGATCCCACAGACGTAAATAAACACGCAAACAAGGGGAATCCTAATAGGTCTCAATCAACGTCAGAACCAAAAGAAAGAAAAATAAAACCATCATCTTCGCCCCAAGCCCGTGCTCGGTGGTGTCAGAAGGCAGGAGGCCTGCTTTGATCTTAACAAGAGACTCTCTGCTCCTAAACCGAGCTTGCGCTGCAAAATCAATTTGTGAGCTCATTACATAAATCCATATTAAACTATTTAGTCTATATTTAACACTATAACAAGGATAGTCAGGGTGAATTAAATGGATTTTATTCCAGGTGGCAAAGAGCCAAAGTTGGCTCTTCCTCTTTTAATTCTTTCCCAGACCCATCTTTTGCAACACTGAAAAATGACTTTTTGCACGCAGGAGAGCACCCACAAACACGGGTGCCCAGGGGTGACAAAGCTACAATCTTTTATTGGTCGAGCTGTGGGTGCTAATGAAATCAATGTAATATCTAACAGTTTCCTAAGCAGGGCCACGTGCAAGTCTACGCGTTTGGGGGTTATTTTCCCTAAATCTTTCCCCTCAGGGAGCATAGACAGAAAGTTAGTATCACTGACAAATATGCCCAAAGATTAATTTGCTGTTTCCTCATAAACCAAACACATTCAGCTATTTCTTACCCTTTCTTATCGTTGATCAAATGGCAGCTGAGCAAATAGGTTTCTGCTGGGAAGGTGACAAGGTAGCGCGCTCCATATAAAAACCCATCAGCGCTCAGGACTGCAGACAATGCATCTCCTGACCTTATTACTCCTGAACCCTGCAGTGTAACTTCATCTGCGCTTCTAAAGGAAACTGTTATGTTTAGGGAAAAATGAGCACCTGGCAAAAGGGGGAAAACAGATGACAAAGAGAGGAGTTAACTGAAAAATTAAGCGCTCTCCGGCTTGAGGAGTGGCAGGCAAAGTCAGAAGCCAGGGATGAAACACCCAGCTATACGCGGCCAAATGAACGAGGCTAGAAGGACATGAGCCGGACAGAGGTCAACAACACTTAAATAATTTAAATGCCAAGCCAGCCAGCCTCCAGCTATGGAATATATCATAGAATCATAGCATCGCTTCGGTCGGAAAAGACCTTGAAGATCACCGAGCCACCCATTAACCTAGCACCGCCAAGTCCACCACTAAACCATCTTCCTATGAACACCTCACGCTTTCTAACATCGTTATCTGTAGGACACCTTTGATAAACAGGCAAATGCTACTGAACTCATTCGATCAGTAGGCATCCCAGTGAGTTACTGGGAGGTCTGTGGCAAAGTCCTTGTCATGCCAGGGTCAGACTAGCTGTTCAGGCACTGGTCTGTCTTTCCTCGCTAAGGCTCTTCTCCCTGTTTTTCCCCCAATTCCTTCTAAAGAAGTGGTTTAAAGTAAGAAATCTATGCCCCCAGAAGCTGCAAAGCCCAGTAGAGCCCCCTAACAACTTACCCTTAAACTGTTGAAACTCAGGCCACAGACATTTCCCTGGAAATAAGGGCAGGAGGATCTCAGCCTATGGCCAACCCTCAGAGCCTACACGTACATTCAAGAACGACCACGGCTTCCCCAAAACTTGCACCGTCACCTCTCCTGACACTAAATCCCCCCTCCACCCATGCCTGTGGAGTCACAGCTGGCCTCCTTGCAGGAGCTGCAGTGTGGAGCCTCCCTCAACTCTCATTTGGTTTCTGTGTAATACGTTGCATCGCTCTCAGGAAAACATAAAAAGCTGAGGTACGCCAAATCTGAACGAGCAACTCTTCAACGAGCTGTTCACAAAAACCTGCTTTCTTTGCAGTCAAATTCCTATATGAAAAATGAAGCTGTCTCGTATGCAAGCCTTGTCATTCACACAATACTTGTGAAAAGCAAAATCTCCTTTTCAAGATTTAAAAAAACCAAAAAACCCACTGAAATACTCATAGTAAGAGTTCCTATATGAAGTGATTATATTGCGTTACCTGTACCAAAATCACACAGGACTAAAAAAATACATCACTTTCCATATTTATAATATAGTCATTTCAGTTCTGTTATTCTAACAGGTCTCAAAGCCTTAGAACTAACTGTGCAGTTATTCATACTATCTCGTGATTATTCTGACATTACCACATAAAGTCAATATACAGCAAGTGATACTTTAATTAACACCACTTAAGCCCTAATTGTATTCCAGCTTCCCATGATTATTATTTATCAACATATATCCTTTATCAAAGACAAAAAAAACATAGTAAGGCTGAATTTTAAACTGTTAATAGCATTATAGGAGATTATTACCCTTCTGTGTCTTTTTTTCACATTATCCTAGATCTATTTTAATACATCGTTGTGTTCCTGTCTGAGTATAGACAACAGCTCTTTCTCTCTTAAATGCAACAGGTTTCACAGTATTTTCTGTAAAATTCTATCATGTCTTTACGGGACCTTTGTGCTTGGATCACTCTTTAGTTGTATGGTTTGGTTCTTTTAAAGAAAGCACGAACACGTTTGTAATGGTTCAGAAAGCAAAAACGATCTTAGGTGTCTAACGGACACCTCAGATGACTAAAGTAACTTCAAAAACGGCTTCTAAAATTTCAGTCTTCCAGTCCCACACTCATCTGCTGTTGACTGCTGAAGGCATGAGACCACCCAGATACTTCAATTTCTCCCAGGAGCTCCTGGCTCACCTGCACTTCTCTCCCAGGTCATCCAAACCTGCCCCCAAATCCTGAGAGCTCCCTGCCGGCCCCAGGCACTGGCACGTTCGCCCATCTCATCGAGGGGTACATTAGTGGTGCCAAAAGAGACACGCAACCCAAAACACAAGGGGGAAGCAGTGAAGTCTCCCATGCCACACAACAGCCACCCATCAGCAGCATTCCACAGGGATGGGGAACGTCCAGGTCCAACTGCTTCCTATCTCAGACTCGTAAAAGCTACAACCGCACCCCTCCTACTTATTGACAGGACCATTCATTTTGGGCTGCACTCTCCTCTCTCCTGTTGAAGCTGTCTGTAAAAACTTGTCCTGGTCACCTTACCCAGGTCTTTCACATGAAGCGACATGGCTCCAGCAGAGCGAAGAAACATCTCACCCCAGAATACCTGACATTTCATAGGAATACATCATCCATCAACAAGAGATGAGACATCCATCTCCTGGTCTCGCCACACTCTCACACGATCCCCTTTCCCCCCAGACCAGGCCTCCCTTTTTCTGAATTTCTCCCCGACTGTCCAAATGTTCAAAATTTGGCCTGCACTGCGGTTTCACTCAGCTGGGAGAAAGCAGAGTGACTTAAGCACCAAAACTCATCTCCTGAGCTTCACTGAAGACTGGTGGTGTGGAAACTCAGCTGCCAGCTTTTTAAACCATTATAGCTCTTACAGAACAAAGCCACCAACTTTTATATCAGTATTTTAAGACGACATCAAGCATCTCTAACTGCATCTTTCCAGAATCTGTTACAGTCCAAAGTTTCCAGCAATGTTCACTAGATAAATGGAAAGCAGAACCAGGCATCGTCTCATGAACCCAACTAATCCTTTTCCTACGCCCCATGGCCAGATTAAAAACATCCCTAGCAGACATTTACCTAACTTGTTCTTAAAGGCCTGCAAAAATGGAAACTCCAAAAATATTCCAAGACAATCTCTTGCAGTACATGTATCTAGAGGTACCTTCTAAGCACCTCTGCTGTTTTTAGGATGGTCTTTATATACCAACCTTTTTTTAACTAGAATAATACTCTGCTGATTTTGCATTTTTGCATACATCTGTTATAAATCCCCAGTAAGGTGTCATAATATTATGGCAAAGACCACCATAAAAGCATAAAACCAAAATTTATTCTTACCATTATCATGATTATTACTGCTTATGCGATGCAATAAATGTGAGCAGCTTACCAGTTGTGCATACCAAAATAAGGACGTTAAATCTCTTGTTTCAACACAAAACATCCTGATGCTCTGGTTCAGGAGGTTAGTCTTCTCCCCATCCCTGGGCATCAGGTGCTTTTACCGCTTCTTGCTGCCCTCGGTTTCCCCTGAAGCACCTCTTTGGCCATCACCGGTGGCAGGGCTCCAGACAGGATGATGATACAGCACATTAAACTCTTCCAGGGTCCAGAGCCACCAGGCAGAGTCCCCCAGGTCCCCACTGCCTGGGGCTGTCACCTCACCTTTGGGAATAACTTATCAGGGCTGGGCTACATCGTACTTCATCCCAGGGCTGCATCCCATGGAAGGTTACACCTCATATCCCTAAGGTATATTTGCAACATCGCATGGTTTCCTTCATTTCAAATCGTTTCAACCACTCGGGACTGCGTTGCAGCTCAGTAGAGTGCAGCTTTTACAGCATCAAGCCAGAGACGGGTTGCACGCCATAGGCCATGTCAGGGGAAACTCTCCTGCAGCCAGAAGCAGGCTTTGAGGGTGCTGAGTCTTCTTGGATGGTGCTGGAGAACCGCATGCGATGGAGGGTGACACTGCGCACCATCTCCCGTCTCTCCTTGGCAGCAGCACCCCAGAGCCACGCACAAGTTTTCTAGCCAAGAGCCACCTGGCAACGTCCAAACCAGAGGCAGCGGGCAAGCCAGCAGCTCGGCGGCGTGAAGGGTCCCGGGTCCAGTGCGGGAACTTGCCCCCACGCTCTTTTACTTAGCAGAATTCCATACGGTCAGTATGCCTAAATAAGCCTTCGGAAAATAAATACATTTCCACATGCCAGTAGAACTACCATTCTCTGCATTAGAGAAGGAAAAAAAAAAAATATATATATAATTCTACCCTGAAATTTATGAGTGGGATCTTGAAATAGCCTCTCACTTCTTTCTTCTGCTCTGTCTCTGCCTACACAATGCCAAGTAGCTCTGTGAAATTCGCTACTTCTAATTCAGGGCATAAAGAGCAGACTGGAGAGACAGCACATTCCAGCTTCCTCTGCGAAGGCAGGATCAGGATTATTAGCACAAAGATACATCTGCCCAACCGCTTTTTAAAATTTCTGATAAAGAGCATTCCTTATCACTGCTTTTTCACTGTTTTACCAATCGTTAAATAAAACCCTCGTTGTTCCTGATGTTTGAAATCTTGGGTTTTATTTCAGGCTAATTTTAAAGCTAACCATAAGCAAGATTAATGTACGTGGTTTGGCTTTCCAACAGACCTGCAAGGACTAAAAATCTGAAGTTTTAATGCCAGTATAAGCTCAGTTTCTTAACATAGAGATGGATTTTATTTTGTGGTTGGTTTTTTACTGGGGAAGTAATTATAAATAATACTATACTATAATTATAAGTAATAAGTAACAGAATAAGTAATTATGAATAATACTAAATAATACTTATGATAATAAAGGGAGAGGAAATGGTGCCTCACAGAATGGTTTTGTAATAGGAATTCAGGGAGAGAGGAAGATTTTTGAAAACTGAGTCAACCACTGCTTCTTTGGCAAGGAAAAGTAATTCACAGGTTTCCCAAACTAAGTCGTCTTATACAGAAATGCAAAGTCTTTGCAAAGATCTTGCACATGCAAAACTGTTAAATCTGCTCGCTGCTAAGCTGAAAATCTGACATGAGAAGGAGCTACGCAACTTGTAAGTAGAGGAACTAAAAAGAAACAAAAATTATGTGACAAGAATGACCAAGCGAATGGCACAGAGAGCCGAGCCCGAGCAGCGGGGCTCCGAGTCAAACACCCGCTCGAGGGGGACCAGCCATTGAGGACCAGGTCATCCACGAGCTTCAGCTTTCTGCACCCTGCCCTGTCTCCCTGCATCATCCATCTTCCGACAGCCTCAAACATCTGGAGAACATCTGGAGATGGACATACCATCCCTTCTTCAAATAATTCTGGCGCTGCGTCCCCTCCTTGCGTGGCAGCATGAAGAGCCCCGGTACTGGTTAGTTACGCCACGTAAGAGATCGTCGTCTTTGTTGCTTGGCTTGCCAAATTACCTACTGCTTCTAACGCCAAGAGTGAAGACTGATTTACAGCGCTTTTACCAGTCTCTGGGAGAGGGTAGCTTCCTGAGCTCAAGATTTGTCTAGCCAGGAATTTATTGCAGGAACACAGCTAATAATTATCCTACCGTACACACAAGTTGATTCTTTCAAGGCTGTCTTTATCTGATCTTTCACCTGCTAGAATAAAACAATCCCTCCCCACACTTTGTGAATATCTGAAGGATGGATCTGTGAGAAGTCACCGGCATAAAGCAAATAACTGTCTGGGAGTTCTTTATCGGAAGATTTTCCTCTGGGACGCTCTCCTCATCTGAAGTTATGCATGTCCATCACTCACCACCACGCTGCTCTCTATTCATTTTGTAGGTGTGCAAATAATAGGTTTTACACAGCTATAAAAATAAGACAGTCAGCTGAGATCTCTTTCATCCACTTTTTCTTGCGGAGAATTTGTTTTCCAGCACATGTAACCAGGAGTACGTATCGTAGGTTTTATTCCTGGTACCTGTTTAACATGATCACACATTCCATAGACCGTGTAAAGCCCATCGCCCTTTAGCAGAGTTAGGGAGCAGAAATGGAGGGAGCCAAGCAGCAGAGTGGCCCGAGAAACCCAGAATGCGTGAGCTGCAGAGGATGAAGAGACCTGAAATCCTTAGATCTGGTTCACTCCTTGTTTTGTTTTTCAGAGAAATAAGAAGCATTTAAAGTTGCGGTTTTTTCTCTTGTTACGAACTGGCGAGCAATCTCTTCCTAAGAGGGTAACACTACAGTTGTTAATGGGAAAGAAAGGAAGAAGAAGAAGAAACAATCCCAAGCGCCTTTTCCCCAAGGGTGCTGGAATCCACAAACGTACTGTGATTTATTGACTAATGCGTGTCGCAGACCATCCACCATCGCTTGTTTTACTCTAGTTCATAATGCACTGTTAAGTACCATGCCTCTCCAGTCGTAATCTCAGCTAAATAGGACAGAAAGTTTATATTTCTCAGGGAGCTCGTTGGCTTTTTTATAGTCTAAGCAACACATATCAAAATAGTTTTGAGCATCCTATGGCCACATCTGGAATACTAAAAGTGGAAGCTATTATCCGCGTGAGCTCACAACCCGTTTGGCTTTCACTTCTCATTTCAGTATTGTCTAATTCCAATTTAGCATCACAGCCTTTATAAGGGGGATATTCGCTCTCAATCTGAGCTCATTTATACTTGCTTTAATGCCAACTTATGTGCTGCTACTTCAGGCTCTACAGTTAATGGTGGTCAGCAATGGATGTGAATCTACACGTCCGCATAACAACAACGGTAGTAGGAGCAATCAAGACTGATTATACCTTTCCATCTGAATACAGCTGTCAAAATCCCCCAAGAGAACATACACAACTTTTTTTTGACCCCATTGGATAGTCCAAATTATTTGCAATAAATAAAATCAAAAGCTAACTGTAGTCATATGAATCACCAAAAAAAAAAAAAAATTAAAAAAAAATATGTAAGTTTGGGGTAGAAATTGCTATTAGGGTAAAATCATTATTAGTTTAACAAAGGGTTTATTTGATCCTGGCTTTCAGAAAAAAGCAGCTCAGATAAGCCTTCGGCATGTCTCTGTTTATGTCCCTTCCACATTAATGGCTCCAGAACGGGACGGTAGCTATTGATGAATATATTGCAACTTCATTGGGCTCTCGTAAAAACACGCCAACAGCAAGCGTGGGTCGTCTGCTGGGTCACCGCCGGCCCCAGGCAGGGGGTAGCCCCCACCAGAGCCCCCTGGCCAGACCCCGGCTACGCGGCAGTGCCACGCGGAGCTCAAGCTGAGCTCCAGACACGTGCTGAGCATGGCCCAACACAACCAAAACAGAGGAGGCCACCTTCCTCCCGCCACCGCCCGCCCCACCGCTTCATTCGCATTTATAGCTGGCTTCCCCACCATCTGTGCACGCTGGCCCTCCCTCCAGCTCAGAGGAACTGGAGTGGCATTGTTTGAAGATCTGATTAAAGAGCCAGAAAAAAGTAATCCATCACTTAAAAAGGCAAATGGAGACAGTTTACAATGGTGTCCCGTAGCTCTTCAGGATTTTCTTTTCATTTTCTTCTATTTTAATTTTAATCCAGTGCCAAACATAATAAACACCAACACAGAGCGTAAAATTCACTGACAGCATTTCACTTGCAATGACTAGCTGGGAGCAGCAATGAGTTACCCAGTTTCCCCTTGGACGATCCTAGCACGAAATTAAACCCCACTACGGGAGGAGATGGCCTGTTTCCTTCACGGGTTCACGCGTGTAAATACAACCCAAGCACACGAGCTGAATGTAAGATTCGGCTTAAAAGAAAGCAGAAAGAAACCAACCAAAACACAAAGGCAAAACAACTGTGCATCTCCCCACAGCGAGATCTGAAGCGGAGCAGGTCGGTGTTGAGCAGGATGATGTCCCTCTGACCCCAGCCAGCCCTCCCTCAATATCACATAGATGTTTTTTCCGGCAGTGAAATCTAGTTTCTAAGTGCCTTCTCATTTTCACGTTCGTCCCTAAGGGAAGATAACCTCATCATCACCTCTGGTGACTGCACAGAGGGAAACGCTTAGCTGGCAAGATCCTGCGCTGCACTGGGTGGAGGCCACAAACCCAAGTGGGAACCCAAATAAACATCTGCCTCTTGATCCCGACACCCACCCACCACCCTCTCACTCAGGCAATTAGCCCTACAGCGCTGGGCGAGGAGGGAGCCGGGGCTGGAGGGTCACGCTAGCAGGAGGAGGATAATAATAATGACTCTGTGGACGTCACATCTCTTCTCCATCCACCCCTCTCCCGTATCTCCCACCAAGCTGCCCAGTTTCATGGCTGCAAAGTGTCTGGGGCACAAGAGTCTAGGTGAGAGGGAGAGAGGGGCTGAGAGGTCTCTGACAATTCCCCCGTTGTTACTGGAGTTGCTTTCAGTCAGTGGAGAGAAAAGAAAGAGAATGGGCTTATAAAGGAGGTGCTGAATCACAAGGGAGAAGGAATAAGAAGGAGGTGAGCTTCAAAGCTGTGCAAAATCCGTGTTCAGCCATCCATTTGGGACCATGGCAGAAAACAGAGGGAGCAACCTCAGCCCTGTTCCCAATTGCCTTAAGAATTTGCATGGAGGGGACTGCAAACTGGGGACCTGTGGCTTTCAGTGGTGCTTACTCCTGACTTCCATCTACCAGATGATCTCAGCTATAGCCGTGTGGTACTGCCAACCTCCCTCTGTGCTGCCTGGAACCACTCTGGATAATAGCGCTCGTAACACAGCGGCGTACAGGACTGGACTTTGACAGAGCTCAGCAAACACTCCTGCTCGGTGTTCAGACAGGAGCCCTTAAGAGTCAGGCTACTGCAGCTCACAAGAACAGGGACCGCGATCATACTTATTTATGTATTTCCAGAAGGCCAGATTTTTGGCAAAGCTCTAAACCTTCACACTGATGGTCCATGGAAACTTTTCAAAAGAGTTGCCAAAGAAATTCTATGCTACAAGCTGTCAGGCTGTTAACTGATCTCAGTAGGACTCTCTTGACTGAGTATTTGTGGGCTACCAAGGTTCTGCTCTTCCCAGTCCAAATCGGAGAAGAAACACCACTTGTCCTTCAATATGTTCTCTTGTTCTCAGCTTACTGCCATAATCACTAAGAAGTAGCACGCGTAACCTGCAGCCCAGTGCAGGTCATTAATCATTTACAACCCAGAAACTTTGAAAGGATTTTATCCACGTTTTACATATCGTCGAGCTTAAGATGAAGACATCTTTCTGTTACTTAAAAACCCATAAAGCAGTAAACCTTTATACTGCTGCACAGTGCAGTCAGAGAGGCATAAAATGGGTTGGAAGGGACCTCAAAGACCATCTGGTTCCAACCCCCCTGCCATGGGCAGGGACACCTCCCACTAGACCAGGCTGCTCCAAGCCCCGTCCAACCTGGCCTTGAACACCTCCAGGGATGGGGCATCCACCACCTCTCTGGGAAACCTGGGCCAGGGTCTCACCACCCTCACAGGCAAGAATTTCTTCCTGAGATCTAATCTAAACCTGTCCTCTTCCAGTTTGAGGCCATTACCCCTCGTCCTATCACTACATGCCCTTGTAAAAAGTCCCTCTCCAGCTTTCCTGTAGGCCACCTATTAATTCCAGAGCAACAAAACCAAAAAATTCATCCTTTCTACACATAGACACCAACCTGGTTGGCTGCACTTGATATCTCACTGAAAAACTGTTCTTTCTCTTACTTTCTTTTTCTACTCTTTCCCCGAGACAAATGTTCTACAACAGCTTAACGCAGAACTATGTACGATATAATTCCCTATCAGTTATGGACCACTTTATTCCACCACCTCACCCATCTGCAATCACCTTCTCATATTTCAGCAGGATAAAGCCCACCAATAGGTAGTAAGACATTGCCGTTGGCTTCTCCTGCAGGTTTAGTTGGCCTCCAATAATTTCTAGGACAAGGCCAGTATTTGTAATTGCCCCAGTGAACAAAACGCCTCCAGCTATGTGACAGCCTGGACACACTTTTAACTACAGCCAGCCAGCTGGATAAGTAAGAGGGAGTAAAGAATAGTAGCTGCTCGTTTGGGATTTTTATGTTAATAGCATTAATTACATCTACAATTCTGTACGTCCTTTGCATCTTACCAGGCTCTGGGATGATTAGCTGTGCACTGGCCTGTGCGTTTCCAGCTTCATTTTCAGCTACACACTGATAAAAACCTTCATCTGACTTTACCAAGCCCAGAATCCGTAAGTTGCTGCCACCCTAGAGAGACAGCAAAAGAAAAAGAAAGGAAGTAGAGAGAATTAATTAGAAAAACACATCCAGAGTGAATGCGGATTACAAAACCTCTGCAGAACAGCTATTCTGTGAAACAAGGTACTACGTATGTAATCTCGGCTCCAGCTCAAATAGCCCTGGTCCTTAGAGGGCTGTCACCATAAGCACTTTCATCAGCAATCTCTTGACACTTTGTGGTCTTTGCATTTTGTTTGATGGTGCCTAAGGCCCAAGGGTGAACTCACTTTCTCGCACAGAGTCCATCCCACACCCTTCTCAAGACTTAAGCTCCAAATTACAGCCATCACTCGAGCAGTGCTTTGAATTTTGTCTTGGCCCTTTGCTGCAGGGAAGATTCAAAAGAACTTTCAACTCTGCATCTTTGAACAAACACTGTTGTGAAGGTCAAACCCTCCTTATGGCTTGAGGCCTGGAGATCCTTAAGAAAAGGTCACTCTACACCTACTTCATTTGAAGCAGATTTAACTTTCAACTTCTGTTAGCACAAGCAGAAACCAATTACGTCGGGTAAAATATCTCAAGTGAGGGGTATGCTCTGGCTGAAACGTACCTTCCATTAACTATTAAGTGAAATAATTTTCCACCACCTCCACCACACAACCGTCAGAGCACTAGAGCCGTCTTTTCTTTGGACAGCTTCTGGCTGCTTCTAATAAGCAATGGTGTTTAAAAAAAAAAAAGGTTGAATTTGCTATTGTATATGGCAGAATAAGTCTATCCTATATGAAAACCACATCAGAGAGAACCTTTTCTGGGGGACAGGTAATTAAAAGACGTGATGATAATCAATATTATTTGCTACAAGGTGAAAAATTAGAAAGCCCTGAAGCAAGCCACATCTCCAAAGAAGCCACACCTCGTGGCCTATGGACATCGTCACGGTGGCTGAGGTTTCCAGGGGTGGTCCCCAGCATCTCGGCTCACTTACAAGTGACACTGCTTTCAGGAGAGGCCAGCTAGACCAACCCTTTCAGAAAACAGCATAAATTCTTTGCCTATATCATAGTGATATTTAAACTAAGAGAGATCGGAGACCTGGACGGGGATGTTACTTTGGGTAGGGTGCACAACAATTCTCTTTGAAAAGTTGTAATTATGTCAAATGTCCCTTACCATTTTTAACCCCGTGTGTCAGTGTACAATTTCCTTGGAGAAGAACTCTATTATTTGTGTTCGCAAAGGAGACTGGTCAGGGAAGTCAGTAATACATGGTAAACAATACTACGAATAGCAACACAGAGCACAACCTGACACCGTTACTACTCCATGAAAAGACCAGGTTCAGCTCTCACTAGAACTGGGAGACAACGTCAAGGTACTTGACCTAACACGTCTCAATGCAATATGCCTTATTTGTATTAGGAGGCAGCAGAAAATTTGTTTTCATCGGGAAGACTTATAGCTTATGAAGGCAACGATCGGATCAAATACCAGAATACAATTTCACAACTTAGTTAACAAAAAAAAAAAATCTAGTAAGTGAAAGCGAGATAATTACCACTATCTGAAAATAGTCGCTAGGGATGACCACTTCTCCATTCTTGATCCACTCCACCGTAGGAACAGGCTTACCAGACACGGCACATTCAAACTCAATATCCATACTCTCGTAGGCATAACGATTTGAAGGGCGACTTAAAAACCATGGTAGAACTGCAAAAGAGATGGGGGAAAAATGAAAGTGGCAATGAATGGATATAAATTAAGGCTTAGCAAGTAAATAATTTCAATAAGTCTAAAAAATATCAGACATAAATGGAATATTTATCTGCAATTCAAATTATTCTCTTTAACCGTGAGCCTATTAAAGATTAAATCCTAGGGAAAGCATTACTTCTAGAAAATACACTTAAACAGTTGATGTTGACATCTTTTTCCAAATAAAGGAATTAAAACCTCAGCTTAGAAGACATGTAAGATTCATGTATAACAAAAAATATATATATATAATTCTCACTAAGCGAGTACAGAGGTAATAAAATCTCACTCATTTCAGAGGATCGGATGCCAACTGCATACATAACAAGGTCCTTACGAGTCAACATATGGACAGGCACAGAGAGGTACAAGACAAGTCCGCTGACAAATGACACAGAATTAGAAGTATTTAGAGGAGAGACAGTTTGATATAACCAAGAAGGACTTCTGACCGGGTTTATAGAAGATGAGGAGATAATCAATAACCAGGAAATCTGTCCCTAGTGATTGGAAGAAGAAAAAGGTCGAATTATCTCTGCTGAAAATGAATTCTTATTAAGCTAGCAATTATCTGTTGCCTTGTATTACTATAATGTATTCACAGTTTTTCAGTATGCTATATGATATGCTAATTTAATTTAATTTCATCATTATTGTAACACTAGGATGATAGAAATTAGCAATTTGAGGAAAACTGTTAATAACATCATATTTCTAATGAGCCCCCCCCCCGCATCGTACTGAAAAACACACGCAAGAACTCTGCAGCCCACGTACACTTTGTCAGGTTTTGAAGGGGAACAATGGTCTCTGTTTTGAATATCCATAGCTGCCAGGAAGCCAGAATAGATTAATTTCTAAGTACCATCCATGACTTATCATTTCAGACAGAAAATCCAATTGTATTTCTTGAGCCATCATTCCTGATGTCTGATTATAATATTTATAAAGCCATAATATTAAAAAAAAACCCTCTAAATTAAAAGAACGTGAAGATTATAAAATAAATTTCACAGAAGCTAAGAAATGTTAGATTTGAGGCTGCCCTCACACCCCTAACTCAGGCCCCAGGTTTGCGAGGATTACAGCACGCTCCTCAATTACACGATCAAATTCTGGTTCTTGGCAGCTCCCTCGGGACTCCGGGAGGACCCCGCTGGCCAAAAGAACAATTCGGGATTTAATTTCAAGCTTCCTATTTAGTCCATGGCTTCACGTCTTCTCGTTTACAAACTTTTCTTTGCAAACAAAGGGATTCACTTCCCAGTGGGTTTATTTCTCTGGTTCCTACTTCTACAATGCCTGCGTGATCCACAAATGTTTTTAGACTCGTAGGAGCTGGACACTGAGAGGTGCCACCAGCCAAGCTACCAGAGAAAGGACAAAGTACCCCCCTCCTCCTTCTTGTGCAGTCAGGTGTGATTTAAAGCAGTCTCTCTTATACAGTGCTCAATAACGTGGGTTATACAGTACTCCATAACGTGGGGTTTTTGCACATCAGACTAAAACGTCTCATTGGGGATGCAGAAAATAAGGAAAACAGTTGCAACATATGAACATGTGCTGTAGGCGACCAAACCTGCATTCTGTAGGAATACTATGGCAGATATGCAGATAAAATTGTGTCCTTCGGGGTTTGCCTTTCACCACCTTAACTACAGAACCCTTTTCTTCGTCTTATTGACAACAGAGTTTCCAGCTTTGGTAATAAATGAGGGCAGAGTCCTAAACATCATCACCTCTTCAATCACACGCTCCCAATTAAGCCGGAGTGCTCTCCAAACTTAGGTGCACTTTTGAGAGAATTAGATTATTTTATTTAAAACCTGCGTATAATGCATAAAATCAAGCAGATCAAAGTAAGACTGCAAAGTTTTTATGTCAGCTTTTTCTTGATTTTAGTTATCGTTTCTGCTTTTGAGTTAAATTACCTACACTCAAACAAGCATCCGCCCCGGGTCCCTCCAGCACTGCTCCTGTGCCCCATCTTCTCCCTTCCTCCTTCAGATCGGTGCTTGTTTATCATATATTTAATAATTTAGGATAGCTAGAAGCTCTCAATCCAGTTCAGACCAAACCCAACGCGTGCAAATTAAAACTGATGAGGTGTCCCGATTAACTTAGCTGCCTAATTTCCTATGGAAAAGGCTCAGAGGGATGCATGCATCTGGATCAGCAATGCTCCACGTTGGGCTCCTCTTGCTCTGCGGCCAGACAGGCATGAAAACAGGGTCTCCAGACCACAACAGCCACAAGGTGGGAAATTTTGTAGATGGATTATTTCAAATAAAACATCACTCGTAAGGGAACACCGGTAATGCGGATGCTGATCAAGAGGTTCTTAAAAAATAGTATTTGCTTACACTAGACATATACAAAAAGAGACAATTTAGTGGCAGAGTTATGAAGAATCACCACTGATAGTATGACTCAAGGAAAAAGAAACAAGAAAAACCTGAAAAAAAAATAATTCAGATGAAATCACATTCATATGTTAATTTTTACTGCCTTTTTTTTTACTCTATAGCCTAGTATAATTTATTCCACAAATTCACATAAAACCACCAGTATCTATGTAGTTTATAAACCATATAATTTTCCAGAGCTCTGACAAAATCATAAACTACTCAATCTTCATTAGCGTGGTTTATTGCGGTGTCACCAGAAGCCTGCAATTAATTTATAGACTTGTAATTCAGATTCCTGCCAGTTATTCTTTACGACGCACGTGCTCCAGGACCCTGACCCCACTTGCCTCCAGCTTCTCATTGCCTCCACCAGAACTGTTGCTCCTCTCCCCCCATTTCTCTGCCTTTATTTTTTAATTGCTGGCATTCTTCTAGACTGGTAGAAAGCTTGACGCTTTCTTTTTTTTATGATTTATGTTCAGTATATGCATAATCGTGCGTTGAGTTTCACTCAAAATTGACGTATTTAACAATTACCAAGCACTAACCAACACCTTTTCTACAAAGGGGTAGGTGTGCCCTGTATTTTTCCTAAGGACACCATTAAAGTGAGTAATTTGCATAATTACTTTGGTGGAAATTATGCAGTATTAAACACAGGTAAGACACCACAAATAAGGACAATGTAACACCCTAAAGCAGACAGATGTAACACATTTAGACTGGAAATATGTATGTGCGTATATATATAAGATGTCAAGCACTATAAATATACATGCTATAAATATTTTATGTATCAATAAATGTCAAGCACTGCCATATTTGCTCTCTATGTGTTTTTTCCCAGCCTTGAATATTTTAAAGGCATGCATATGTGAAGAAGGCTGGTGAGGAGGGTTGCAAAGGAAATAGAGATACATGCTGTTTTCACGTTCCTTCTAATTATATTGTGGCAATATGAAAGGGGCTTGAAGAAACTGCAGACTTTTTTTCCAAAAAAGCTTACCGCGTTTCACAGAAATAAATTTTTTTCAAAAAAAATTCTGTGAATTGTTGGAAAGTGGGAGTTTAGTGAGAGTTCTCCAGAACAGCTTTGCACTCTAGGATGCTTATATTGTACTTCGCCCTGGCTCTGGGTGAAAGCCTTAAAACTCTGTCTTCAGACAAAAATATTTTAAAATAACATCTCAGAAGGTTATACTTACTCCATATCAGGATGAAAACACTTTTCTAAATGCTCATTTTCATTATTTCATGTCAACCCAGCCCTATCAGAATGCCCCAGTTGCAGACCAAGGATATTTTATGCTGGATATTGTACTAAAAAAGGGAGGAAAAAAGCCCAAAAGGTTAATGGAGATCTATAAAAGTAGATGCCCGTGAGATTTTGGGTTTACCAGAATTCATATCGGCAAGTAGTATCAAAGTCCTCACTAAACCTCTTTGGATAAAGGATTAGGACAGACCCCAGCACGCAACCCTATTGACTCAGGAGGACTTTTTTATTCATCTAAGTGGTAGAACCTAAATGCAATACAAGATAGGAGCCATTTCACAGGTAAGTGGTTTTGTACCAAAGTTTACACAGAAGTTTCAAGTTCTCTGTACTTGCAGTAAATGCACTTGGTGGGCACTCAGTTACCGAGGTTGTCGCCCAGGCAGTAGGTGGTATCGCAGGCTCCGAGATTCAAACTCAAACAACTTCTCCACGTGCCAACAGATCCCCATGGCCTCTTGGAGAGGAACAGCGCTTTGTTTTTCCATCACGCAAGAATAAAGCAAATTTGAAAACCGAATTTAATGCGTATAACTCCTGTAAAGACCACGCTACAGCCCTGACCTTCCCTGGCCTGAAGGTCCCTCGGATGAAGAAGGTGCTCTGCCGTCTGTCCTGCTTGCAGGGCAGGACTGAAGCGGGTCGTCGTTCCGCGTGGGCTTCTAAAGAACTCCCCGAAAGGCTGCGGGGGAACGCTGCGATGCCACAGAAAGCAGGTGTGGGGCTGGCTGACAAACACCGGCTTCAAACAAATGGGCTTTTCCCTCTAAGGACCGCAGCAGGCTGCATTTATTCCCCAAAATGTCAAAGATTGGTTGTAATGAGCCTGTAGCAGAGACTCGGGGACTAATGGAACGCTTCCAGCTAGTTTAGAGAGCTGTGCGTTGGGGGTGACCTCCCTCTTTCTAGAAACACCTTTTGCGAGATGACAGCTGATCTTGCGACAAGAGGAAACAATTTTAACTGGGAGGAATGTCAGCATTTCCTAATGCAAAGTGTCTTCTCTTTGCATGTTTGAATAAGGAATGTGTTTCTACTGACCCAAGAAAGATAACCGCTGTCAGCAAGTGCCCAACCCTGTCAGCCTTCTGAACGGGAAGACTTTCAATTGCATGTACTTTAAGGGTGGCTTTGTCATCTCAGAGATTCAAATCCTTTTTTTTTTTTTTTGGAAAAAAAAATTCCTTGTACTTTTCGCTGCTCACTTGCACAAACCGTGAATTTAAAATAAAGTTACATCAAGTGAATGTGCCAGGTTGTGCCTGCCTTAAGGGGGCTCAGCACAATCTAACGCAAAGCCAACAGCGCTCCTCCAGGTCTAAAAATGACAGGAGAAATGGATTTTTATATGAACTGAATTTTTTAAGTATATCTATGTACGTATTTACTATTCTTCCCTAACATATATGGTAATTCAGGATCTGTGTTGTTATTGCAAGAAGTTCAAGAAAAAAAATAGAAATGGTGTTACAATGCACGACCCTTTGGAAAGAGTATGAGGCATAAAAATTAAAACTCTACTAATGTGTCTTCAAAATACAGTAGATTAAAATTATTATCTTCTTATCTCTCACCACAGCTCTATATCCTTGTCTTACTCTAAACTCTATGCCTGACAGGCAGAAAGACAATATATCTCCCCTTAGACTAGCCTTGAAGAAATAAAAGAAAAATGGAACTGTTATTCTATGTAAAACTTCATTCTTCACCTAAATAAAGGTATTACTTGTCTTATTTAATGATTTAGATTATTTTCATGCTTCTTTAGTTCTCAACGTGAAGGTCAGCTTATACCATTACTGCACAACAGCAGAAGTTCACGGTTCCCAAGAGAAAAAGAACGGAGCACCAAAATTTCAAACGATGCATCATGGCAATCCCACGGGCATGAAAGAGGAGAAGATGCGCAGACGACTCCCGCAGCTCGAGCAGGGCTTTGGTACTCAACGTGTTCTCACCAGAGACGCGCAGCCCACTTTGTACTGAATGGATTAGAAATGTATTTTAATCAGTTCGAATCTCCAGTTCTGCAGCTCACTAAAATACATCCTTGTCCCTCAGCGTATTCCATTTTAGCACTATATAAATGAAAAATAATCAAATTAAGAGATTTTTATTTTTATTAACTACATTACTGAGTGTACTTCTATTAATGAGTGCACTGATGACCTGCTTAAGGAAAAATGCAATTTCAGTTTTATAAATAATTCTGAAGATTCTTCACCATTACATCCAGAAAACACAGTGAAAAGCAAAGCTTAACGTTGTTCCCACTTCTGTTTTCAAAGGCAAAAATCCTCCTGAAACGCTGTGATGAGCCGTGCTGTACTCAAATTGCTAAAAGTCTTGGTCTCATCTAAATAAATAGGTACTTTCTCATGGATTTGTAGGAGCCAGCCCCTCAGCCCAGTGCAGAGGAAAAGGCAACGCTGTTTATATACGGAAAACTCATTATTGTCTCTGTATTGGTTCAAATCGCAGCTATCCCATGAAAACTCAAAAGGGATAAGCTTCCTTGTAAAGTTTTCAGACAGGCTGAGAGGGGAAGGGCAGGTTCACCGCATCACCGTACCCTAACGATAAGTGAGTATAAAGAGGCTGTTAAGAAAAAAGGACTTTCTTAGTAATTCACATCAACAATGATTTCGTTCACACGTCAGCAATCAAGTAAGAAATTCCTGTCCCAAAATACTCCTTCCTCATAGATGTTGCCCGCTTTGTGTCATTTTGCTTTTTCCTAAAAACTAGTTTTTTAAAAACTTGCCAATGGTGTAATATGTCTCATAATAAAATTAACAAACAAACAAAAAAAACACCCTCTTGGGTTTTTTGGGGGGAAGCTTGCATGGTCATCAGGTGGCTAATAACAGCTCCCACTTTATTGCCCTCCTGGTAGCCAGGCCCTAATGAGTTCAGCGAGGTTGATAATGACCCTGTGAAATCGCTGGGAGCTCCATCTGGCTGCTGCCGGGCGACTGCAACGTCAGCATCGAGGAGCAGATGCAGCGGTTAGACGTGTTCAGCCGCACAGAAAACGCCTATACAGTTAAAAAAAAAGTATCGAAACCAGATTAACGGAGGGCAAATTTCAAGGTCGAGGTAAGGAACGCGTGCACACACTCATCTACAAGTTCCCATAGAGTACACTCTGGATAATTTCTACGAGCAGTCTATAATAAAACCCAACCACCGCGTAGGCCATCACATAGAAATAGCCACCGTGTGGAATACTTCAGGATTAACAGACATTCATTTTTAAATTTCTGAATTTATAAATAAATCAGGAGCATAAGCTTGCAAATCCTGGAAGTCTTTTTCCCATCCCTGGAGGTGTTCAAGGCCAGGTTGGACGGGGCTTGGAGCAACCTGGTCTAGTGGGAGGTGTCCCTGCCCATGGCAGGGGGGTTGGAACTGGATGGTCTTTACAGTCCCTTCCAGCCCAAACCACTCTAGGATTCTATGAAATTAATTGTAATATTAAAATGCTATCTTACCCATAATATTGTGGAGGACTGTTGTGAAATACAAGGATCCCCCCCCCGTCAGTAGAGAAATTAAGCACAGAGAGAGGATTTTTCCCCATTAAAACATTGTTTCATGTATGGTCACCGAGTTAAAAACAACATAAAAATGAAATAAAGCATCCCTGCCCCTTGGAATAGGTAAAAATATTGGTCCAGCTCCTGCATGGGTTTGCCGGGCTGCAGAGCGCAGAAGCAGGATGCTAACAAATGTTCCTTTTACACAATGTACTGATAACGGACAGCCTGGGAAGAGAAAACTAAGGTCACCAATATCTGTCAATTTATAACTACCTAAAGATTTTATTTTATTGCTGCCTTTATGACTTATAGTACAGACAACAGTTATTGACCACATACCATCTGCCCTAGGAACAAACGAGCATTTCATAATTGTGTATTGGGTCAAACTTCATCTTTGGATGCATTAACGTTATTTCTGTCAAACCCTCTGTAATAGGAACCCACGCATCAGAGAGCAGGCTTTCCGAAGGCTAATATGGTACTGACAATTAGCTAAATTTTGAGTAAATAACATGAAAGAGCAAATTAGGTTGTGAAAAAGTTGCAGATAGAGCTGAATTATCTCCGTAATTATTTTTTTTTAATAATATTTTGCCTGTGTGGCAAAATACTGTCAGGCTACAAACACTTTCCAAGGTCTTAGAAGGCATACTTGGGTTTTTTTCCTTTCTTTCCATTCATAAAAACATCACGATACAATAGCTCTGAGTTAACTCAAGGTAAGTACTTACACACACCGACCTTCATCTCATCAAGAAAGAAAAAAAAAAAAACAAAACAAAAACACAAAAAATATTCTACACCCTTTCCTCCCATGCATCTGGGCAAGAGGCAAAATTTCACACCTCCACATCCTGCTTACAAAAAAAAAAAAGCATTTGCGGTTAGACAGAAAAATAACTGTTGACCCTGGATGCTGCACCCTGTTCCCCACGGCACGGACAGGACCAGCAAAGGATCTTTTTGGCGGCTCTTTGCTGAGATTCCGGCTGACACCAGCATGTACCGTGCTATCAGACTCGATAATTGCAGCTATAATGCATTTCATTTTGGGATCTCAAAGCAATTTGTAGACATTAAATAATTCACAAGCATTTTACAGATAGATACACACACATAGAGTAAATGACTTGCTCAAGGTCATGTAACGTATCAGTGACAGATAATTAAAAGCCAGTGTAATTAATAGATGTCCCTGTGAGATTCCTGTATATCTAAGACTCCCTTCCCTCTCTAGCTGGAAGAGAAAGCCACCTCTTCGCAGTACGGATTGCTCAGGTTTACTTTTGGACTCTCTCTCTGAAAATCGTTTCCAGGCTCTGCACGCCTTCGCCGTGATCGCATCCAGCGCGGTCGCACCAGCCGAGGTCACTGCCAGCGGAGCAGGAGCCCGGCGGTGCATACGCCAGCCCCGCGCTGGGCAGCGGAGACCAGCTCTCGTTCGCCAGCCGGTCAGTTAATGAACCAGCACCACCCCACTCCACACAGCTCTCCTCCTCCCCCAGCACTCCTCATTAAGGTTAAAAGCAACTGCCATAACCTCATCGAAAAGAAAATTGGAGAGGCTGAAAACATAAAAATACAGAAGCGATGGGAGCGCTCTATGAGTTTATTACCCTCTCTGTAGCAGTCCTGATCTCCAGTAAAGGCTTTTTTCTTGCTGTTATTCACAATTCCATTCCTCTTCCACTTTTGCAATGCAGTGTTGGGGTGGAGGGATGTTTCACAGAATCACTGGGGTTNATTTCATGGCTTGGAAGTTGATGGCTTTCCCTGTGGGGAAGGAGCAGGGCCAGAGGGAATGTGGTGGCGCAGCCTAGGGCAAGGCACTGCCACAGCTCCCTGCCATTAACCTCCACTGCTTGGCAGTCCTTCTGTATTTTCCCCTGTGATATCCAAGGTGAACAGCCAATATTCATAGCAACAGGCCAGGGAAATGAGACTTCAGGGATGTAAGAAGTACCTGTGAAGAGTGGCAAAAAACCAACACCAAAAAGTACAGCAAACGGGGAGTTGCTCACAGAAGGTGCCTTTAGAAACTTACCCTGGCTGACACGGTGGTTTCAATTCAGTAGCGCAATTTCCAAATAAAACCATCAAGAACTGAAGGTGTACAGACAGTAGAATCATAGAATCGTTTAGGTTGGAAAAGACCTTCAAGATCATCCAGTCCAACCATTGACCCTACTCTACCAGGTCTGCCACTAAACCATGGCTCTAAGCACTAAGTAGCTCACTGGACTCACTCAGTGACTCAGCCAGGTCCACACGTGGGCAGGATACAGACCTGAGCTTGCTCAGGCTCATCGTCACACCCCAAAAGAACAAGGAAACCGCTCTTTTACCTTGAGAGCGTCCTCCACGCTTGGTAAAAAAATAAGAAAAATATTTTTAAAAAGGAAAAAAACCCACCATATGGTAGCCCCTCTGTTTTCCTCTCTTTAATTTCATTCTATTAGTTACTAAGCCACTGTCTGATAAGCAAACAAAATCACCAATTGATCACATTTCAGTAACCTTTACAAAAACATGCAAGCTGGTTTCTGCAACAACCCAAAAATGTACGTTGAGCTGTTAATCCACTTGAATCACCCAGGGCGTAGTTTGCCTGGCAGACTGAAGTTCTGCCCGGAGGAGTTTGGCTGGAGAAAGTCCAACCGTAAAGACTGGCAACAGTTTGTCACTCTGCAAGAGGAAAACATTGAGAAAGCGTGCTGAAAGGGTACTTATTTTTGAGCTATTTATTTGTACGGCCTCGATCTTCATTTTATCACTCTGTCTTAAAAGAAAGGGAAACGAGAAACTGAGGAGCAAATAGATAAGACAGAATATATATTATAGCAGTATATATAATATTGGGCATGTTGCTGCAGTCTGTTATGATGCTTACTATACTTTCAGACCCCGTGATGTACCTGGCAAGTTAACGGGTGGATTCTCACATCATTTATTCAGGCTAGTACATCAGCTTTTAAATTATCCCATTCAAACAAAATCACTAACGCAAACCGAGGTCAGATGCTCAGACTGAGTATCGTAGAAAAGAAAGATCTGGGCCATGCATGAAAGGCCTGGCAAAATAAGCTGTGTAGAACACAGAATGAAGAAGTCGTTGCCAAAAAGTAATAAAAATTTTCAATTTCATTTTAAAAACCCAGGGAAATTCATGAGGAATTGCTGGCTGCCGAGCTGCCCCCAGGTAAAGCATGAGATCGCAGCAGTCTGCAGGGTGCGGTGCCTGAGCTCTCCCAGTCCTCGTTGACCTGTCTCCTAACTCCAGTGCTCATCTCCTTTGAGAAGGAACTGCTCCTCAGCCCAGCCAGGTGAGTGAAGCCCTTTTCAAACTGGTAATAGGAGTTTTATCCCCCCACCCCATATAATTAAGGAAGAGTGGGGAACAGCAGGGCTGACGGGAGCCATGGGGTCACTGCCAGGTTATCATGCTCAGAAGTCAAAGGAAAATATACTCCTCTTCATCATCCCACCTCCATCTCCTGCACATCAGACTAACACCAGCTCCTGTTTTCCCTGTCAGGCCAGTTAGTGGATATCTAATGGCTTCAAGCTGGAAGAGGGGAGATTTAGAACAGATATTAGGAAGCAATTCTTGACTGTGAGGGTGGTGAGACCCTGGCCCAGGTTGCCCAGAGAAGCTGTGACTGCCCCATCCCTGGAGGTGTTCAAGGCCAGGTTGGACGGGGCTTGGAGCAACCTGGTCTAGTGGGAGGTGTCCCTGCCCATGGCAGGGGGGTGGGAACGAGATGGTCTTTAAGGTCCCTTCCAACCCAAACCATTCTAGGATTCTACGTAGCTGCCTGTCTATACTAGCCTTTAAATAAAGTCGTTTCATCTTCTGTGCAGAGATACAGCTAACAGCTAGCAAGCGCTAGGTCTTAATGAAAGCATTCAAAAGTTCCACTTCATTTAAAAACCAAAAGCATATGCTTAAAAACCAAAAGCATACGCTAGGCAGATTTATTTTGGTTTCTTTGGTTTAACTATCCTACCTGCCAACTCCGTACAGAAATGCCAGCACAGGCAGAACATGAGCTATGGAAAGACTGAGGATGCTCTCGGTGCAGCTGGCGCAAACCTCCCTCTCTCCACTGGCCGCTCTGGCACGGGTTGACCTCTGTTCTCGGCACTAGAAGTGAAGTGCAGATAGATGAAAGGGACTGGGAGCAGTCCTTGCAGCTACGGGCACTTCATTACACACACACCCCCTCCTGCTCTGGGTGAGGCAGCTGCATTTTGATCAAAGAGAAAGGAATCAACGGGCTCTAATTCGATTAGCAAGCAAAAACGTCAAACGATTTTTAAGTAATCCAAGGTCACCGAGAATAAAAGTGACTGAGGTATACACGCACTGTTCACCAAAATATAAATCAGACAGCTATTCTCTTGATAGCAGCTAAGTCGCCTGCTCCAGGAACCAGAAGCATAACTCTTTGTTTTCCATTAATTCACCCGAAAGGCAGGACTAACGCAGCTGACAGCTCTTGTACCACACAGCGAGATGAGACGGGGTGAAGAACTGCCTGTCCTGCAGGCATTGCTGAACAGACCTTGCTACAACCCTCTTTCCCCAAATTCCCCGTCTGCAACCACCAAAACGGAGGAAATAGAAAAAAAAAATATATAAAAAAAGGAAGTTGCTTCAGCAAAGCAGGGAGAAGGGTAGGAGGAAGCCAGAGTGCTGCCCGGCACCCCACGTCTGGTGGAACCCCACGTCTGAGCTGGCACCAGCCAGGCACCACGCCAACGGAGGATGCTGCCTCCTGAAGCCCAGCTCAGAGAGCAACCAGAAAAGGGGGAATAAATGGCAACCAAGAGCTAGGTTTTAGGAAACACCATGCTCCATTCAATTCTTCCCCAGGATAAGACACGTTAAATTTTTAAAAACTGATCTAAATTAAACGGATTCAAGGGACGCATATTCTGTGTCTGCATAATGTCCCTTAGTGCACTGCTCCTGAATCCCAACGTTCATATACCACAAACTGCACAAACGTAGCTCGAATGGATCGAGCGAGTTGAATTACTGTCAGCCAGTGTCACAGGCACTTCAGTTCTTCCAACCGCCTTAACCTTTGATGTAAAAGTAATAATTGCTATGACACATTCCGCCTGTAGATATTAATGGGTTTGCAATACCCAAGTGAAGGAGATTGACACCTCACTGTCATTTTACCAATGGGAAAATGAGAGCACGTGGATCAGGCTTATCAGGAGGCTGTGTAATGACGATCTAGTCCGACCTAACATATAAATCAGAATAGGACTCCCCTGAATTAATCACTTTTTGAATTACCTGTGTATATTTTAGGAAACTCATTCATTTTTTCCTAGTGATACAAATACACCACAGCCCTTGGTACACTGTTCTACTGATTAATTATTCTCATTTAAGAAAAAAAGTATTATCTTACTTCTAGTCTACACTTGTCCTTTCTCAACAGTGGATGTGCTTCATATCTTTGTCAGGTAAACTGTAAGGCTCCATTTATTATATTTCTGTTCTTTGCACAGATACCTATGGACCATGATCAAACCACTCTATAAACTTCTCCAACAAATTAAATAATAAAAGAGGCTCTTTCCTCTTAAGTATCTTTTCCAATTCTTTAACCAATGTCATGGTTCACCCTGGGTGCCTTTAGCACTTCTTTAATTGAGCTAGAGATGCAATTCTTCAGCAGGGTTTTCCCCATGCCAGGTACAGAGGTGCTAGGCTTACTCAAGGGTCTCATTTTCACAAATTCTCAAAATCACATCAACAGCTTTGGCTGCCACATTGTGCCGGGTGTGACATTCAGCTGCTCAGCAGCCTTGACCCTCAAGATTTTCCCAGTCGGTATTTTCCAGCAAAGCCTGCAGTCTGTAGAGTAAACCTCTTTAATCCAGAGTACGCATCCACATGCATTATAGCATTTGCTGGTACCGAGCTCCTCTAATTATTCTACATCAATCAGTGACATGTTTTCTTCATTAATTCCCGCTCTCACAAACTAACGTATCTGTGCTTGTGTTACCTATGAACTTTGTCAATGCTTTGTTTTCTTTCAAGATCATGGGTCAAAATATTAGAAAAATATTTTATCCAATATGGAGCCCACAACCACCGAGGCATCCCCTGGGTCTTTCCAAACCTCGGCACACAAGGAGCTCCCCTCCGCTCTTCCACCATTTCCCACTGTTTCAAGAATTACTAAAATGGGAACATCGATAATTTAGACACTTCTTCAACCAGTTCTTGAATACAATATATTTAGACAAGCTAATTTGAAATTAGACATTTGAAGATGTCTATTTTAGGTACTTCTGTTAGAATTTACTGATCTGCCGTTTAACTCTTGCTGAAACTCCCTTGATGCCATGCTACGCTCTGGATACATCACCCACCTTCTCCTCTGATCACATGGAACATCAGGACATTCACAGCTTTACTGAAAATGCCACCATATGTAAATGTACAGCCCAGTAAAATTAAGATCTGCACCAAATTCTGAGCTGCTGGGCCATAACCCACCTCCTGAAATGGGGCATGGCTAATTGGTCCTGCTGCGAGCCCCGGCTTGGGCAGGAGAGTGAGTGTACCGGTTCCACGGTCCTTGCCAGGCACGGCAGCTCACTCGGGTCTGGTACGACTGAGACGATGCTTCAGTAACACTTAGCCCTGCAGCTCGAGGTGTCCTCCAGCTTGCAGAGGAAACCTGCAAAACCGTGGCTTTTTGGAAAGAAGCATAGCTTTAGTAAAGTCCCTAATTATCATTTGCACTTTTCTTTCTATCTGATTGGCCTCTGAATTTTTTTTTAATTTCATGAATTTGAAGCCTTTTACACATCAGGTGTGTATTCTGTATCTATGGGCTTTACTGGCCACATAGAGCTTTCAGAGCGAACATTTTTAAGTTAGGGAAGGGAGTAGCTCTTCACTGGCCTCGGATGGGTGCAGGATCAAGAACTTCACTGTGATCTCCCCAAAGCACCTCAGAAAAAGTAGAAGAAGTAGTGATATCCTCCGTTTGTGAACTATTGACACCGCATGTGGGACCAGAGGGGGGCCTTCCTAAATTTGCTCCGCCTCCTCTGCGGGGCTGAGCTCAAACTGGGAGCAATAATGGTGAGCATCTCCATTCCCCCACTCCCCAATCTCAGCAGTTACGACCACCTGGGACAGGGCTGGCACAGCCTGGAGCGAACAAGGCAGAGGGGGGACCAAGGTGTTCCTCCAGGGATGCCCACTGTCCTCCCCATCCTTCCTTTGGAGCACTTCACAGAATTACAGCCCACGCCCCAAAGTTGGGATAACGAGTTAGGGATTAGCACTTGGCAGGAAGCGCCCAAGCACTGGTGTATTTTTCCAACCACACTTCCTCTCCCAAAATGAGCTAGTCTCCAAATGCATAAGTGCATGAGATATTCAAAAAACACAGAAGAAAGCTCACGTGAATACAAACCTACTGCATAAGTAAAGCATTAAAACAACAATAAAACCCAAATACAACCCTTTGGTTTTACGGCGAGGTCAATAGATTACTTCTTGCCAAATTCAATTCAGGTATATATATGCGTATGCAAGCGTGTATGAATTTTTACTGATGAAACCACTCTTAAAATACATGCATACATACGCACGCACACAAAAGTATGTACCTCTCCCGGCTCGTCATCTTATTTATATTCTAGATATTATTTATGTGAAACCAAAAGTGACTCCTCAAAAATACAGCTGCTCATTTCGTTATCACTACTGCCCAATATTTTCCTGACAGTTAATCTGAGTTATCAGTGTTTTCCTATGTGACCTACCTCAATACGCTGTAGGACAGAGATATCAATATACACAATAACACGTTGTGTCACACAGCTTTCACGTCTCCGTAACAATCACAGTCTAGCACCTCTAACACATTTTCAAATTTTATCTCGCTGTCCTTGGCTATTTCGACCCCTTATTTTCTCCTAATTTAATCTCCGTGATTATCAGCATGTGATTGCATCAGGAAATAACATTAGTTAATTAGTTCATCCCATTTGCAACTTGGCCTTGTATTATGACTCTAAAAGCCCTCGGTGCACCGAGGAGCTATGGGAAGTCCTCGTATCTATCAGATAGGCTAAGCTTTGTCTCCACATGTAAAATCAGCCTGCAGCTGAGCCTGCTTCTACAGGTGAGGTGCCAGAAGGGGAGTTCAAGTCAACTCGAGCAGAGCTGGACGTCCTGCACCTGGAGTTGTCCTCAGAGCAGGTGCTGGTTCACCAGCGGGTGGTGGATCTTCATGGAGATCATCCCTTGCACCACAGAACAGGGCCAACAGAGGGCAAAGGCGCACAAGTGTCCTACACACCCCTAGGCAGCCTCTCCACCTCTGCCAGGCGGGCGCTAACCCACTCATGGCATTTCGTTTCTACTGGTGTCGCTGAAGTAACCCGTCTGATTAAAGCCAGGCAAGTGTTTCGCTGAATTAGGGTCACATTGCTGAATTTCAGTCTCTATCAGCAACTCTTCCCTGAATGACTAAATCAATGCTCTATCACGCTAGTGGGGACACCGGACTGCTGGGAGTGCTGTCTCTTTTTAATTAAAAATTAAAATGGAAGTCTTCACCATTACTGGTGATGATTAAAGGTACCGGCAGCACCTTTTTTCACCAGGGCAGCGTTAACTGTAAAATCCAGAATGAGTATCAGCAGGAAGAATTAAACTTGTCCTCCTATATACCTCATTCCTTCAGATGCAATATTTACAAGCACTGATGCACATTGCAAGACTATTTTTACAGCTCTTGTATTCTCAGCAGTTTACAGAAGAAATAAGAGCTATAATCTATAACCCTAAGGTCTTACCAGTGCGATCCCGAAGCTGCAGGCTCTGATTGTATTACTAGGATTAGTGTTTACTACTTTAAGCAATGCTCTTGACCCCTGTTTAATAATAGATATTTCCTCTCCTCTCTTCAAACAGCTCGCTAATTCATGGGCTGTGGGTAAAATTCACCTTCACACACAAAGCTCGACTACTTCCGTGAGGGTTTGTACAGAATCTAAGACGGACACACAGGCTCTCTGCTAAGCAACGAGTTTCATCCAAAGAGCATCCTTTTGAAGGAACTGTTAATTATTTTCACAGGGAAAGACTACCTTTGAAATAGGACTGGAAGGAGGTAGCGGGTTGCTTCTCCCATCCGCCATGCGATTGCTCATACCTTAATTTATGCACAAGGCAAAATTTTCATCTACTTTAAGTACTGGGCTGCTGAGATGTGATCCTAATCGCTCTGACAGCTGTCACTCCTCCCATCACCACTTAACACATTTAGCTGTTGAAAGGAAAACCAGGCTAGCACACAAATAAAAAGGCTTATTCCGCAACAAAGAGTTTAAAGATTTGCCCCTGGAAAGTCTCGGGAAAATTACAGTTTTAAAAGTGTAGATAAGAAAAAAAAAAAAGTTGAAAAAGCTGATAGAAATATTAGTAAAAGCCAGCTTGAGTTTTAAGGAATTATATGTATGAATCAAAATTCACTGCCCTTCAGGGGATGTAAGGAACACAATTTATGAATTGCATTTTGATTCTTACTCGAGTGTTTGTTTATTGACGTAGGAAAACATACTCATACTACTCATACTCATCATACTCGTACTCAGACTAGTTCAGAACATGTATGCAACTCTCCTGCCATACAGAATCACAGAATCACCGGGGTTGGAAGGGACCTCTGGAGACCATCTAGCCCAACCCCCCTGCCAGAGCAGGGTCACCTAGAGCAGGTTGCACAGGACGGCGTCCAGGCGGGTCTGGAATGTCTCCAGAGTCGGAGACTCCAACACCTCTCTGGGCTTTCTCTTCCAGTGCTCTGCCACCCTCAGAGTCAAGAAGTTCCTCCTCATGTTTAGATGGAGCTTCCTATGGTCACGTTGGTGCCCGTTACCTCTTGTCCTGTCACTGGGCACCACTGAAAAAAGACTGGTCCCATCCTCCCGGCACCCTCCCTTGAAGTATTTGTCAGCATTGATGAGATCCCTCCTCAGCCTTCTCTTCTCCAGACTAAAAAGACCCAAGTCCCTCAGCCCTTCCTCATAAGAAAGATGTTCCAGTCCCCAGATCATCTTTGTAGTGCTCTGCTGTACCCAATTACTCCCTAAAATACCGGGCTGAATCCCACCGCAATGAGAGACTCGGCACAGAGCAAACCGAACACAAACCGCTTGCCTCTGCTGGGGAGGAGCAAACCTGCAAGAAACCTCAATGGCAACCGGATTTTCACTTAAAACTCTTGGTTTAAAGACATGATTTCTGAAACCAGATCATGAAGATAGGCAATGGTCAGTGTGGAGAGAGAGAGGAAAAAAAAAGATTCATGCAATGAAAGCAAATCATTGCGAAAAGAGAAAGACTGTTTCCTACAATTAACACAAAAATTGTACAATTCCGGCTGTGCATCCAGACAGGAACCAGCAGGGCAAACCCACTAAGTAGCCATTGGGGGTTTATTTGCATTTTTCCTTTTTATATTCCTCTCGTTGCCTTTCAATAACTACTCCCATCAGAACTTGTTCTATTATTGGGAGATATTGCATACATTCTTGGGCAGAGACCCCAGGTTTCACTCCTGTGTGTTCACCTGCCGCCCACTGAGAAAATGAACCTCTACCGAAGAGTCATCCTCAGCATCACTTTTCGTGAATAGGTATTGAAAATGAAGTAAAAGCTTTGAAGTCGAGATAAACTTATTTTAATACTACTCCGGAAAGCACGACTCAGCTCACCATGTAAGCCAGGGCTGTGTTTCCTCTGGTAGATAACATTATTGCACCTGGAACGAGGAAATGGTCAACACGGTTCTGTGAAATAGTATATAGCCAATTGTTTTCTCTGATGTCCATTTAATAGGTGTTTAGTACCCAAGAAAACCACTATTCACTTTCCTAGAGGTGACAGAGCTTCTGGGAAAATTATATCTCATCTCAGGACAAAACACACGTACACACAAAATATGCCGCCTACATTCTCTCCTGTCTGAAGTTAACAAACATCATCTCCAGCATTTGCTAAACAAATACCTTTTAGAGCCCTAATGCAGAATTGAAAACCAGGTTTGAAAGAATCCTCTATATAAGTTTATATTCCTTTTGCTACTTTATTAAATGAACCCTCCTTTAGCTCTCTTTTTTCCTGTCATTTTTTAAGTCTTCCTTTTCTTTTTTCCTTTTTTTTCCCTTTTTTTTTGTTTTTTAAAGAAACAGAAACCCTTTGAAAGAAGATACAGAGGAGCAGAAAATGTGTTGAAGGGCAAAAACCTTAGCCAAAAAAAAAGAAGTCTTGAGAAGCTTTTTCATTGAAAACTAAAAGCTGAGATGAAGGAAAAAGGAAAACATCCGACATTACACACAAAGCTTTATGGGTATCAGAGGGAATTTGTTGTTTATCTGGAAAATTCTGACGCCCAACATCCAGTTGGGAAAAATGAACAGACTGGGTTAGAAGACAAGCAGGTATGAGCTCATGTCCAAACCTCAGGCTGCATTTCTCTCGAATCTTTAATAAAGTTTGGGAAATATTTCACTCTTGATAGGCAGCCATGAAAATCCACTGCGCGATGGCAGCAATCCCCTCTGTTCTGCATCTGAAGTATTGCGGTTTAGCACACGTTAACTGTAATTTTTAAAGGTCTTCTGAAGGACTTACTGTATTGGAATTAGGAACCCTTTCAAAGAAAACTCCCAGCCCAAAACCACAATATAATAATAATAATAATAATAATAATAATAATAATGCCCCACACCAAAGGAACACCGGCACGGCAGTTCTTCCCAAGGCACCGGTTGCTCCGGCATAAGCCAAGCCTCCCGCGTGGCCCCCGGCGCCCCCGAGCTCATGCAAAGCACCAGCTCCACTCTCCCGCGACTTTCATGATTTATATTCCCTTCTGCTGATGGATCTCAATAACATCTTTGCCATTTTACTCTATCAAAAAGCTAAAATGATGGCCTCAAGGATTTTCCTATTATAGTCACATGTACCCTGTAGCCTGGTTCATTGCCTCCAGACTTATTTCACATTTGTCTATATTACACTGTATGTTTTCATGTAATTTTCCCGATAACCATGAAGCCTAAAACCTTCTAAATGTGGTTGCATTATTTCTCATTAAACACAAAATTGAAATTGATGACAAAGCAGGTTCCAAACTGGAGTGGAGAACATAATAAGCCACAAAAATCTTCCATATGTACGCAAGACCCTAGTTTTGTCTCATTACTCCAAATTTGATATAATCAAATGTTTAATTACTTCTCTTTCCATCCATTTCATTGAGTATCTGCAATTATCTATATATATTAAATTTATACATACAAATTCCCAAATAAGTGACTTGCTCTCACGATCTTTTCATTTAGAATTATTATTTACAGTTTCCAATGCGCTAGCTCTGTTTTCACAGACAATGGCCAATTTTACTGGGATTTAGTATTACAACTCTGAGCCTAATCTCAAAATTTTAGTCCCTCAGCTACATGGGGAACTTAGTAAATGGGTCTGAAAGACTTGTAACATCCCCTGCCCTGCTCTGGTCTACCAAAAAGGAATACAATGAGAAACCCTCAGGTTACTAGACGTTACCAGAGTTATATTCCCGTATTGACTGGTTCTAGTCAAGTTACGTTCTCTCACTACAACTTACACCGTTTTCTTATTGAAATGTTAGCAATACATATGTATAAATAAAAACCTTTTGGTTTTGTATATGGAAATTATTATTCAGAATCACAGCTGATGCCACCCGAGACATTCTGTAGCCTAAGCAGTGTTTTGACAACCAATTTCCAACCGCTCGGACCTAATTTAACACTCCCTGAAAATTCAGGGGGCACGCACCCAGGCAGAGCAGCTGAACCAAGCCTTGCAGCGACACGCACCCGTGCCGACAGCACTCTGTTCTGCTCGGGGGATAAAACCGATCTGCCTTAAATTAACAGCAGTTGTCCCCCTGAGTTTCTTAGGTTATATTTTCAAATACACATCCCCTTTCACATTTTTTTTTTTTCCTTAAGAATACATGAAAAACGCTACTGGAAATGCCATCCTTCCCTGCTAGCTCACTGGAGCATTTGCCTTCATCATTAGGGAAGAACAAAAAGGCCCTTAATTTTCAATTTAACCCCTGTATCTGCCCATTCCAAGCAGGAGTCCTGAGATGTAGATAAGACAGCCTGTCCTAATCAGACCACACAGACTACTTTTCAATTCAACAAGAAAAATACTGGGANACCACTATTCACTTTCCTAGAGGTGACAGAGCTTCTGGGAAAATTATATCTCATCTCAGGACAAAACACACGTACACACAAAATATGCCGCCTACATTCTCTCCTGTCTGAAGTTAACAAACATCATCTCCAGCATTTGCTAAACAAATACCTTTTAGAGCCCTAATGCAGAATTGAAAACCAGGTTTGAAAGAATCCTCTATATAAGTTTATATTCCTTTTGCTACTTTATTAAATGAACCCTCCTTTAGCTCTCTTTTTTCCTGTCATTTTTTAAGTCTTCCTTTTCTTTTTTCCTTTTTTTTCCCTTTTTTTTTGTTTTTTAAAGAAACAGAAACCCTTTGAAAGAAGATACAGAGGAGCAGAAAATGTGTTGAAGGGCAAAAACCTTAGCCAAAAAAAAAGAAGTCTTGAGAAGCTTTTTCATTGAAAACTAAAAGCTGAGATGAAGGAAAAAGGAAAACATCCGACATTACACACAAAGCTTTATGGGTATCAGAGGGAATTTGTTGTTTATCTGGAAAATTCTGACGCCCAACATCCAGTTGGGAAAAATGAACAGACTGGGTTAGAAGACAAGCAGGTATGAGCTCATGTCCAAACCTCAGGCTGCATTTCTCTCGAATCTTTAATAAAGTTTGGGAAATATTTCACTCTTGATAGGCAGCCATGAAAATCCACTGCGCGATGGCAGCAATCCCCTCTGTTCTGCATCTGAAGTATTGCGGTTTAGCACACGTTAACTGTAATTTTTAAAGGTCTTCTGAAGGACTTACTGTATTGGAATTAGGAACCCTTTCAAAGAAAACTCCCAGCCCAAAACCACAATATAATAATAATAATAATAATAATAATAATAATAATGCCCCACACCAAAGGAACACCGGCACGGCAGTTCTTCCCAAGGCACCGGTTGCTCCGGCATAAGCCAAGCCTCCCGCGTGGCCCCCGGCGCCCC
>VYXH01000336.1:596892-706866 GCA_013397275.1 Burhinus bistriatus
GCCAATTTTACTGGGATTTAGTATTACAACTCTGAGCCTAATCTCAAAATTTTAGTCCCTCAGCTACATGGGGAACTTAGTAAATGGGTCTGAAAGACTTGTAACATCCCCTGCCCTGCTCTGGTCTACCAAAAAGGAATACAATGAGAAACCCTCAGGTTACTAGACGTTACCAGAGTTCTATTCCCGTATTGACTGGTTCTAGTCAAGTTACGTTCTCTCACTACAACTTACACTGTTTTCTTACTGAAATGTTAGCAATACATATGTATAAATAAAAACCTTTTGGTTTTGTATATGGAAATTATTATTCAGAATCACAGCTGATGCCACCCGAGACATTCTGTAGCCTAAGCAGTGTTTTGACAACCAATTTCCAACCGCTCGGACCTAATTTAACACTCCCTGAAAATTCAGGGGGCACGCACCCAGGCAGAGCAGCTGAACCAAGCCTTGCAGCGACACGCACCCGTGCCGACAGCACTCTGTTCTGCTCGGGGGATAAAACCGATCTGCCTTAAATTAACAGCAGTTGTCCCCCTGAGTTTCTTAGGTTATATTTTCAAATACACATCCCCTTTCACATTTTTTTTTTTTCCTTAAGAATACATGAAAAACGCTACTGGAAATGCCATCCTTCCCTGCTAGCTCACTGGAGCATTTGCCTTCATCATTAGGGAAGAACAAAAAGGCCCTTAATTTTCAATTTAACCCCTGTATCTGCCCATTCCAAGCAGGAGTCCTGAGATGTAGATAAGACAGCCTGTCCTAATCAGACCACACAGACTACTTTTCAATTCAACAAGAAAAATACTGGGAATATTTCACTTCTGCTGTTCCTTCAAGTAAAAAAGGAGAAACGCAGGGAGAAAAGCCCATAAATCTCCTTTGCCTTCATTTTACCCAGGGAATTTTATGTAAGATATTAATACTTATTTGATTCTAATTGTATTTGCATAGATTCAGGAAATAAGGTAGAGAAAAAAGAAACACCAACTAGATCAAATATTTGTTCAGGAAAATGTGGTTTAGGCAATCATTAAGAGACATCTACCATCTGATCCTCATCCAGGGCAACACCAAACGTTCTGCACTCACGCTACCTGAAAGAAATTTCTCTCAACGCTGGTAGACCGCAATGGCTAATAGACACAATACTAAAGAAAATACTGATTATATTTTTGTATTTCTGGAAAATTCCTATTTTAATAATCACTTATACATTTTTCCCTAATACGTCTCATTAAACTTACTCCTCGCCCTGTAAGTTCAATCACGAGAAAATGCAGTTTCTCTTGGGGCGTGTGGAATAACCACCGGGCACACAGGCTGCGGCATGTTTGACCACGAGCAGGTCAGCATCCCCTGAGTCAGAGGCACTACGTCACCTTTAATACATAATTTTCTTTGAATCAGAGAAACGCGTGCATTTTCAGAGTGCCAACATTCAAACGTGTTTATTTTTCAGCAAGAGAAATGCTGAGTCTTAAGCACCCCATAGCCAACATTGAGGCAACCTCTCGCCTCTTCCAGCTCTCTGCTGAAATCCTTGACTTAGGGTGCTCCTAATCCGCTGTATCCGTAAGCAGATAGCAGTGCTCCACCCTACCCACTCTGCAAGATCTGCTTTCATGAATAATAGTTTTAAAAAGGGATTTCACTCGCATACGTCACACCAGTTTCTCAAACGACACCAAATGTGAAAGCCAAAAAGTAAATCTCCATCTTCAGTTAGAGTCTCATCGGGGAAAGAATGTGCGCGCTTCCACAGGGACGGTCCTTCAGGCGCAAGAGATCCCAGTAGAAAAAGAAAGTGCGTGTGAGTTACAGGGTAGGAATCTTCTCCTGTGGAGGAGAAGGGCAGCAAAGATTGCTAAATTTTTAACGACAGTGGGAAACAGTTTGATATTGAACTGCTGTCACCGTTTTCAGACCACTTCATAAGTAAAAATCATTATACCGAAGATGGAAAATCTAGAACAAACTTCAGGTGAATGAAGAGACTCCAAAATCTTTTCAGTGTTTGTGACAACTGCAAAATAAGATGTCAACCGGGAATTTGTAGGCAATTTTTTTTCCTGGTTGACATCCATTGGCAAGCATGCTCTCCCCTAGGTTGCAAAATATTCCGATTAAGTTTAAGAATCCGCCTTTTATACTCATGGGGATGTACTTAGGTATTTTGGGATATTTAGCAACCTATACTCTACCCTTAATTCTCAAAGACCTTCTATAGCCACAGTTACTGTGATGATTCTTTTTTTAAGGGCTGTCCAGCTGAATACTCCTTTGCTCCCCCAAATGAACACTACAGAGTCATTCAACGTCATCTCCAACAGATAGGTTAAAAAACCACTGGGGAGCCTTGCAAATCCCACAGATTCTTTAACTTTGAGATTTTTCAAGATACAAGAAAGGAAGAAACCATTTACACCTTTCTGCTAGCAAGCAAAGGTTGGGGTTTGACCTTTCGGAAGTCATTGTTCTCATCAAACAAACTCTATTTACAGTGGCTGGCAGCCCACTGAGAACCACGGCTCTGGTTCATTAATGGTTTGTAAGCTGCAAGGAGACGAAAGCTGCAGCCTGCCGGAGTGAAGAACCCTGCCGTGACATTTAAGGACTGCATGGCTGGCGTCTGTGGGAGAGGCAGCATCCCCTGGCGGCAGGCACTATCGCCGCTCCTGGAAATCCCACGTTTATTCGGGAGCGTGAACACAGCGTGCGATGCAAGAGGAGCCTGCGTGGCCTCAGGTTAATTAGCTTCGCCACATTTCCCCCGCCTATTTTAGGAAAGGTATTCTACGGTTTGCTGTCGTTAACAGATGTGTAACCCCGCAAGAGGCACATAAATGCTTTAAAGCTGAAGTTGAAATTGGAGGCCTAGACCTCAGCTAGCGTGGCTCCTCCTGAGCCGGGGGAAGCTCTCCGACGTCCAAGCCTGCAGTAGCTAATGTTCAGCCCCAAACCTGCCATCCATCACCCAGGACACAGCGCCTTTTGCTACGCCCTCGGGGTTTCGCAGCGTTCAGCCACAACAGTCCCACTGCAGAGCTCATTGATAACCGTAACCAAAGGTTTAGAATCCAAATTGCAGTTTAAATCTTGCCCATCTCGATGCGTGTTTCAACACGCTTGTTGCAATTACCGGGGAATCCATAGCTTTGCTCTTCCGAACACCACTTTATCGGGCATTTGTTGCTTCAGTTTGTATATATTGATTATTTTTTTTTTTATAAAGTGATTTCAAAATACATGTTGTGCAACTGCTATAAAAATCAAAGCACAACATTATTCTTGGTAATGCCGGCAGTCCAAGAAAATAGGCAGAACCCTAATATTTTCTACTTCAATACCGTGACAGTCTTAAATACAGTACAGACCAAAAAGCTGTGAGTACTGGTGAATTAACTCTTTCCAGGCCCAAACTAACAGAGCGTACACTTAAAAATAAGTCTAGTGGGTTCTAGATCTGGAGAACAGTATCTGGAAAACTGAAGCTTTCACTTAGGGCATCACTGTGCGGGAAAATAATTCTGATGTCTGAAACAAGCAGGACTATTACTAGAATAATTAAAAACATGACTGCCCTGATCTCAGAATCACAGAATGGTGTGGGTTGGAAGGGACCTTTAAAGACCATCTAAGTCCAAACCCCTTGCCATGGGCAGGGACATCTTCAACTAGATCAGGTGGCTCAGAGCCCATCCAACCTGACCTGGAATGTTTCCAGGGATGGGGCAGCCACCACCTCTCTGGGCAACCTGGGCCAGGGTCTCACCACCCTCACAGTCAAGAATTTCTTCCTGAGATCTCATCTAAATCTCCCCTCGTTCCATCACAACAGGCCCTGCTAAAAAGTTTGTCCTTATCTTTCCTGGAGCCCCTTTAGGTACTGAAAGGCTGCAATAAGGTCTCCCTGGAGCCTTCTCTTCTCCAGGCTGACCAACCCCAACTCTCTCAGCCTGGCCTCACAGCAGAGGGGCTCCAGCCCTCCCAGCATCTTCCTGGCCTCCTCTGGCCCCGCTCCAACAGGTCCATGTCCTTCTGCTGTTGGTGTCCCCAGCGCTGGATGCAGTATTCCAGGTGGGGTCTCCCCAGAGCGGAGCAGAGGGGCAGAATCCCCTCCCTGGCCCTGCTGCCCACGCTGCTGGGGATGCAGCCCAGGATGCGGGGGGCTTTCTGGGCTGCCAGCGCACATTGCCTGCTCATGTTGAGCTTCTCATCCTCCAGCACTCCCAAGTCTTTCTCCTCAGGGCTGCTCTCCATCCCTTCATCCCCCAGCCTGGATTGATACTGGGGGTTGTCCTGACCCAGGTGCACTTGGCCTTGTTGAAGCTCATGAGGTTCACACGGGCCCACTTCTCGAGCTTGTCCAGGTCCCTCTGGATGACATCCTGTCCCTCAGGCATGCCAACCACTCAGCTTGGTGTCATCATACAGAGGTGTCATAGGGTTTTTTTTCCCCTACTGCTGTATATTGACCAGCCTTCCCAACAACTCCGTTTTTAAAGTCTTAGCACCCCTAAGCTGAGTTCAGCAATATTATTCTTTTAGTCTTCTAAATTTCGCCCATGTATGCGGCCTTCATAGCTTGTCTTGTTCAATGGAGCTACTCACATAGTATTAGGACACTTTTCAGTCCAAGTATAGGGCTCACAATCTGGCTATTAATTTGAAAGGAGCTTGCACATTAATTTATTATATTAATACTTTGCACTTTTATGGCATTTTTCCATTTAAGACTTCCAAAATACTTTACAAAAAACTAATAAATTACATCTCACTATGCTCCTCTGAGATAGCTATTATTAACTACATTACACACACACACACACGGCGGGGGGGGGACGACCTTACAGAAATGCTGAATGAATTACCCAAGGTCAGATAAGAAGTTGGTAACAGAGCTCAAAATGAAAAAGTAAATTTTAGCTCATGCTTTTGACAATTCCTCTCCATAGTAATGAGTACATCCCAGAGAAACCAAAATATATGGGAGTGAATCCTGCAACTCTCAATGAATCAGTTGGGATTCTCCCTACATACAACTGAACGTAGAAGGTCAGCTGAAGTTTCAGTAAGGTCAGGATTGCTATTTCCTCAAGGACTGGGCACAGTCCAAAAAAGAAAAAAGTGGGTTTTGAGTTATAGCCACAAGAAGGGATCCATGTTAGTGGGAGCTGTACTGCATAGCTAAAATTAACAGTTCTGGGGTAAAAACCCAATGGTAGCAATGCTGATCCAAAAACTTCTGTCATCTATGAATCAATGTTCTACTCTAATGGAAGTTTTTCGTAATTAAATATGCTGGCATGTGTCCCATGGACACACAACGAGGATGTGAAAATCTACCTAACTCTCCTGCAGTAAATTCAGGTTTTAATAACTTCAAGATCTTGTGTGTGCATGTATTTTATGCATGTATACAAAATAAATGCACACACACATCTTCCAAATACACCTACAATTAAGCATCTTTCTTACCATGTGTTTTGCTTGAGCTTAGTAATTCTAGCAAGTAGATGCTGGGACTAAATGCAGAAAGGCTGTTCCATGGGGTGGTTTTTTTTAATTAAAAACAAGCAAAACTAAACAAAACGCCAGCTTTCTATGATTAAAATGACATTAATATTTTTGCAAGAGCAGTTATCTCTTGTAAGGCTTCCTGCCTATCGTTAAAGATTTGAGAGGGCCAGAGGAGCACTCAAAATTTCGATGAGGTGATGCCCCCCTACACACTGGAAATACGTAAGGTGTCAACAGAAAACAATTTTAAAATGTTGACAGAGAGGAGGAGGGCAAGTAAAATCAAAGATGTAATTCTCCTCTGATTTAAATGCCAACTAAACAATTAAACTAAAATCATAAGAATATAATTTGGTCTACCATATTTTAAATGTAGTGGAGAGAGAGAAAGAGAAAAAAAGTCCATAATCCAAATATTTTGATGGACAGTCATACTTCAAAGAATAAATATAACACATTATGCAAATAATACCTCTAAGAGTAAGATGAAGCCTGTAATTTGGGACACAACTGAAGAAAATTAAGAGTTGGTTACCTGAAATCTGCAATTCTTTGGGCAGATTTACCTCATACAGTTTTTCATTAGGATAAATATTATAATCCACTACAGGATCCACAGAAAGGTACTAGTAAAGCCAGAAATTACTAAAAACGTATGCTGCAAGTGGTAAACAGATTGCTTTTCACAGTGAAGAAGAGGTTAACCTCCACCCTTTATCCCAAAATGCCCCATTCAGTCAATCAAACTCTTTAATAAGAACAAGCTTTCATCCAATTTTTCTGGAAGTTGGGTAATCCTGCTGCATGGAAAGGAATCGGCCAAAGGTGTTTCCCAGCTAACCGGAAACGCCGAGGAAATTTCAGCGGGGCGACATTCAGTCAATTCCCTTTACAGCTGCCACCAGAGACTCTAAAGCTCCTCTGGTGGCATCGCGCAGTGGAGCCCAGGCAGCCACCGGGCAGCAGTCGCCAGCTCTTCACACCAACAAACCGCACCGGAGTGCTCTAGAGGAAGCTCCTGTTTCCCTCCCACAGGACGCAGCATCAGAACAGCAACAAACCCCAAGCTGTGCTGCATTTATGTTTTTCTCATCCGATAAACAGGAAGACAATTTTTTCTACTTATTAGTGTTAGCATGCAAATATTTTTAAAATACTCCACTGGCACTTATTAAACAAATTCTGCTCCAGGAAGGAAGACGCACAGACAATATGTCCCAAAGCTTGCAGCAAGACAGATGTCTGCAGATCCTAAGAGCAATTTTGTTCTTGCTGCTTACATAGAATCACAGAATGGTTAGAGTTGGAAGGGACCTTAAAGACCATCTAGTTCCCACCCCCCTGCCCTGGGCAGGGACACCTCCCACCAGACCAGGTTGCTCCAAGCCCCATCCAACCTGGCCTTGAACACCTCCAGGGATGGGGCAGCCACAGCTTCTCGGGGCAACCTGGGCCAGGGTCTCACCACCCTCACAATCAAGAATTTCTTCCCGAGATCTAACCTAAATCTCCCCATTTCCAGTTTGAAGCCATCACCCCTCGTCCTGTCACTACATGCCCTCATAATTCAAACCAGAGAATTTTCACCAGCACCAAGACACAGCAATGGGTGCAGAACTGGCCTCGCGCCTTGCTGTGTGCAAGCATATAACACACTAACCACGCTCTACAACCTACAACAGAGGATGAAAGCGTGCAAAAGTTGCGATGAGGAGACCGTATCTACAGGCTGGCAACTGAGGCAGGATAAGATCTGGAGGAGAAGCAATCAGGGATACACTGCTGGAGGTGGAGGAGGAGAGATGAAGCACTTGTTTTGGTCTGAAGATCTACCCCAGTAGCAATGGCACAGAAGAGATGGAGTGGCCCATCCCTCAGGTACATTCATCACAGAATGGTATGGGTTGGAAGAGACCTCTAGAGATCATCTAGTCCAACCCCCCAGTCACCTACTTCTCAGTTTCATCAGTGTCAGGATGTATCTGATCAACAAGAACCCACACCTAAATTATCATCAAAATGCAACAAAAGGTTCAAAACATCACCCTCCTCTAAATTAAAATAAACAAACCCTTGTCAGAGCAGCTCAGGCTGTTCACTCCAGGAAAACACGAGCGTCCCGAGGAAATGTCACCTCCTGAAGAGCTACAATGCAAAGTGCTTGCACCCATAGCTGCCCAGGTGTCCCCTCCCTGCCTCGCCTTCACTCCTCCCAATTAATAGCACTCGTCCGAAAATAGGTTTTGTTTATAAAAGGTATTTCCTACCTGTGGCAGTTTATTCCACTGTAAGAAGAAGATAATCATTAAGCTATCAGAAGTCATCGCTTTTAAAGCAATCGCATTTTCATGAACCGAGAATTACAACTCCAGGTGTGCGATAAGCAGCATGGGCAAATAAACATGGAAAACAACAACATCAGGTTTCATCCAGATTTGTTAAGTGGAAAAAAATAAGAAAAAAAAAAAAAACAAGAAGAAAATGTAGAACATAAAGTGTGAATTGTTTCTAAACAGAATGTTTATTAAAGATTTTTCACAGGAATGAGATGTTCTTTAAGTGGCAAGTTATTGGTTTCCTGCAGATTGTATGTTATACAATCAAATTGAATTATTGAAATGCCTTCCATCCACCAATCTATTTACATCAAATATACTGTGTTATTTTTCATACTGTGATTCCAGCCTTCACAGGAAGTCTTTCCGAAATGTTTTTTAGTGCATTTTGTTCATAATAGTGACATTTTTACAGTCATTTAATATACGGAATCCAGCCTATTAATGTATTTATCCTGTTTCACCACAGTTATTAAATCTTCAAAGACTTATTTCATTTGGTTTTTGGGGTTTTGTTTTAAGACAGTGAAACAAAAGCACAAGACAAGGAAAAACAAAATATTATATACTGGCAGGCGCTTAAAAGGGTATTCTGAAAGACAGCAGGGTGGTCTGATGGTCTGACCAAAGACTTGCCCAGAGCCTTGATATCCCACGCAACTGCAGCAGCTTGCTCGCTCCGCGACCTCAGGCGATGCGCTGACGTTCTGAGGTCTCAAACAGCCTCAACATGAGCTCTTAGTACACCGTGGTGGCTAAAAAAGCTCGTGTAAGCCTTGGATGTTTAAAGAGAAGAACATCAAGGAGAAAGCCTTTCCGAGACTGCTACTACAGCGCCGTGCCTAGTGCTGGTACCTGCTTCAAGGGAGACCCGGAGATACCAGGCCGAGGGAGCACAAAGGAAGGGCACAAAAATGATCCAGGAGCCGAGGACCACAAGACTTCATGTGTTTAATGTCTTCAGCTGATTGAAAATGCTGAGAGGTGACTACATCGCTGTGAGGAGGGACTATTTAAAACGCTTGTGGCCTACCCAGAAGACTGATCATACTTCCCATCTTAATCAACTGGCTGATGGTTTTTTACACCCTTTTGAAAACTTGAATCCTACTTGAAGGATTACAGAGATGCTATCACACGCTACTTTTTTGGATGCTGCTGAAGGTGGCACGCGACCAGTTTTGTCCCACGTGCAGGTACAACGCATGACCGATGCTCTGCAGTCCCCATGCCGAGCAGCGAGCACGGTCAGGCTGCCCCTTCCATGTACACCCGCCTAAGCTGCTGCATTTTGCTTTCTGTCAAAACAAGCCCAACCCTAAAGGACACCAAACACCAAGCTCTACTGCCTCTTCACGGAGTCCTTTTAGATGGGACAAACCTTTGTAGATTGGTATCAACAGAGACCAAGTCTCAGCCATGGTAAGGAGAGGGAAGAAGCTCAATGGCAGCAGGCTCGGGAGGGATTGAAATGGTGCTTAGGATTTGATTTTGTGACTGATCAGCAACAGATCAGCGTCCAACCAACATGCTGGTCCCTGTGAAAGGACAAGTGTAATCACATAATTGTTAGTTACCGACTTGGGTTCATCTTAAACTCCAGGAGCACGTTCCTGCTGCTTGACAAATGCTAAGCAATCTTACTGCACCTCAAACACAGCAAGCATAAAAGATTTTATATATGCACCAGTAATAATTAGATGCCAGGGTTGCATTTATTCTACTAGTTCATTCAAGAGAGACATTGGCTGTTTTTGTCAAAGTTGAAGCTGTTATTCATTAAAGCCCATCTCCATTGCCCAAGTGCTTAGAGCAGAGCAGTGACAAGTGCTGTGAAGTGCATTTATCCCCTGTTCCCCAAAATAAGACACCCCCCCCAAAAGTAACAAAAGACTGTATCTGCCTCATTAGAGACTTATTCTTCAAAACAATAATTAGATTAGTTATGCCAAACTCGTGAAGACATAATTTTATTACTCTGCAACAAAACTCCATCAACCTGCTGTTACTCCGAATCAAGATAACGTATCTGATTAGACAGGGGGGTTGTTGCATTAGATTTCGACAAACTGATCGTGGCATGAAAGCAGCCCAGGGATGAATTAGATTTTTGCTAAGATTAATTGCAACATTAACAAAACAAAGCCAAACCAGTATGAGGCAATATCACACAACTGGGCCTAATCACTTCCTAAGCAAATTTTAAATGGTAATACTTAATGTATTTGATTAAGAAAACATCTGTCACACATACTTTACAGAGATGTTCCTCTGGCCTCACTGCATCTTCCCACTAGAGAAAAAAAACACTGTGGGGAAGCTCAAATAATGCCAACACCAACAGCCCTGACATTTTAAGATATGCATCTGCTCAACAGTCACGTAAGGACACACATTGTTTCCAATCAGGTTTTTTGGAGGATAGGCAGTATTTTACTTTCTTCATTAAAATAAGTCCAACACAAAACAACATAATTTCTCTTGCCCTTAGAGGACGTGCATAAATCACAGTGGTTTAAGACTAGATTGCTGTCGTCAAATTGCAATACTTATGCCACTGTAAAGGAGGATCTTTGTGATAATTTTGATTTCCTTTCACTTTAATATCTCCTTGTAGCTCTATAGCCCGTGGTATCAAAAGGTGATAAAAGAACAAACGAAACTGTTAGGCAATGTCTGTAAATGTCTCTTTCCATCCGTACAGAAGATAAATGTGTTATCATGACAATGCCATCTCTGTTTTTATTATACTCTGGATAATTTTGGGAATTTCATGCATAAGGTGAAAGAAATCGTTTTACCACATTAGTTGCCAGTTCCAAGATATTTTACTAACTGGAAAAGAGCAGCAGTAAACTTACAATTACCCCATATCTCCATTACTCTCTACCACGGTCTTTAAATCAAAGCCTTTCTGTCAGGCAGGAGGTAGGTGCACTGGGGAGACGGAGGGAAGATCAACGCAGGGACAACCCTGGGGACACGCTTCCTCACTGAACGGTGCTGTGCCAAGGACCAGCGTGGTTCAACCGTAGGGAATCACCGAAGCTTCCAGAAAAGTGGCATTTTAATTCCCAAATCAAATTTTTCAGGATGATTGATGAGTAAAGAACAAAACAAAAACATCAGGCAGCTTGCCAATATTGACAAGGAAAGGGAACTCTCCTTCCAGCCTAGCCTCCAGCTTTGAAAATCAAACATACCAGTATAACAAAGATCACACTGGGGCTGAACCTGGAAACCCAGGCAGCAAGTCACAGCAGGTTTTCCTTTTACTCAGTGGTTTGTGGCCAAAACCATCCAGGCAGTGAACATCAGCCTCATCCCCACCTTCCCTACATACAATGTCTTTCCAACCTCTTGCACCGCTGAAGAGCGAGGGCAGTGGCTGCCAATGCTACACACTGCCCTTCCCCACTCTCATTCCTTCCACACTGGTGCCTCTGCCCGAGGAAGGGAATCACAGAATGGTTTCCGTTGGAAGAGACGTTAAAGATCATCTAGTTCCAACCCCCCTGCCATGGGCAGGGACACCTCCCACTAGACCAGGTTGCTCCAAGCCCCGTCCAACCTGGCCTTGAACACCTCCAGGGATGGGGCAGCCACAGCTTCTCGGGGCAACCTGGTCCAGGGTCTCACCACCCTCACAGGCAAGAATTCCTTCCTTCTCCCTTGGAGCCTTCTCTTCTCCAGGCTGAACACCCCCAACTCTCTCAGCCTGGCCTCCCAGCAGAGGGGCTCCAGCCCTCCCAGCATCTTCCTGGCCTCCTCTGGCCCTGCTCCAACAGGTCCATGTCCTTCTGCTGTTGGTGTCCCCAGCGCTGGAGGGAGCACTGCAGGGGGGTCTCCCCAGAGCGCAGCAGAGGGGCAGAATCCCCTCCCTGGCCCTGCTGGCCACGCTGCTGCGGATGCAGCCCAGGATGTGGGTGGCTTTCTGGGCTGACAGCACACATTGCCGGCTCATGTTGAGCTTCTCATCCACCAACACCTCCAAGTCCTTCTCCTTAAGGCTGCTCTCCATCCATTTTCCGCCCAGCCTGGATTTGTGCATGGGACTGCCCCGACCTAGGCTCAGGACCTTTCACGTGGCCTGGTTGAACTTCATGAGGTTTGCATGGGCCCACCTCTCAAGCCTGTCAAGGTCCCTCTGTCTGGCATCCCTCCCCTCCAGCATGTCGACCGCACAACACAGATGAGAATGAGATCTGAATGAGATCCTCCTCTTCCCGAGGATCCCTGCTGCCTCCTACCCAGCATAGAGCAACGCTGGCTCTTGCCAGCAGCGTTTCCTGGATGCAAAATTTCCATTTGGCAGCACTGCATGTTATAAACCTCATCTCTTGCAAATCTGATCTCTTCCATCTCGTACATGAGCACAGAGATAGTTTTACAGCAGCTGATTTGTTGTCATTGCTCCCAAGTTGCACAGTACCACAATCCTTTAAAAACAGGCAAAAATTCACAAGTGATGTCATGTTTGGGGCCTTTTGGCTTTCCCTTTCTTTCCGTAGCTTCCACTTTGAAGACTATCAGCTAGGGCTGAGTCCCAAATCTACTCTCTCCTTTTGAATCGAATTTCACAAATTCGATTCAAATCATCACCCTCTGTAACCAACTCCTCATGCCTCGATAAATTCTTCCATTAACTTCCCAGCGCTTACCAAGTGATGGAATGGGCTCTTGATACAACTGACAGTTCACAGCAAACAAATTGATGGCCTCCAGTGGGAACACCGTACCTGCCTTCTGCATATTCAGCTGATGACATCCACATCTGACCTTATTGAAGATTTGCTCTCATATTTTTCACTGTCAATTTTTCCTATTACCCCAGCAACCTTACGGCTTTAAATTATTGTATCCACATCTAAACCTTCTCCCGTACCTGAAGATTAACATGCCATCCAATCTTGCTGCCTCTTTGCGAACTGGCAGCTAAAGTACAATATGCTCTTTTCATGAATACTGCGATTTTTTGGGCATCCACATGTAAAGCACCTTGCCTCTACCCATGTTCATTTTTGTAGTCCTTCTGTAATAACCCCACATTTCCACTGAAGTCGACCCAGTCATTAAGAAGGCACTCTTGGTACACATCCAGCCTGACAGCGTGGTGATCTGAAGGTTGCTAAATAATTCCTCCAGCTCTCCAGGGTCATTATCATTTGTTAGGGCACAGCACAAACCTACGGAGACCTTGTCATGCCCTGACTGAACTGAACCAGCTGCCGGATATTTATTGCCAGGGCCCATGACTTAAAACCTTCCTCACCAGAGCTGACAAGGTCAGAGCAGCTCGCTGGCGCTGAACTAGCTGGCCAGATTGGCTGCTATACGAGATGGCTTTGCTAGCCATCTTTACTTCTCCAATATAGTTCCTCTGAAATAGAAAACATCTTTGACGCATGAGTTCCTCTAGTTCTAGGCAACTTCCAGTGAACAGGCTCTGGATACCAAATTCATTAGAGAAGTACGACACCTACAAAAGAGATTTGCACATAGGACAAAGATCCATTTCTTCATCTCACATCTTCTGGTGAAGTTCAGTCCTCCCTTAACCTTGCTTGGGGCTTTCTTGTCTCATAACTCAGCCCTCAGAAAGTGCAAGAGGAGATTAATGTTATTCTCTCGGGGTAAGCATTCCCAGGATGTAAGCGATATCATTAAGGAAACTTTTGAGCCACCTCTCCTTTGCTCTGCTCTGGGAAATTGTAGGGGCTGAAGCACACTCCAGGGTAACTTGCAAGTCTACAGTTATTTAGTAGAACTCTATTTGTCAACTTTAACCAAAACCCACAAATGTCTTCTTTCAGATCTTAAAGCACTTCCAAGGCTGATGACCAGTTTTAGCACAGCCAATACAGATATCCCTTGTACTGGTTGTGTCATCAAAAGGTCTCAGGTGTTCAAGAAAACAGCTAGGAGATAACAGGGCTAAGAAAGGCAGAAACAGCCATTTCTCTCCCTTGGCAGAAGGAAACGTAAGCAGGGTGCACTAAAGCCCTAGCCAGAGCCCCAGAGCCAAGCTCACCTCGCTGCACTCCTGTTGACTTCCCCATCGCCTCCCCCAGCAAAGCTGGGCTGTCCCTTACCGAACGGTGGCCTCGATGGGAGATGCCGTGGGAATCCCCTGGATTTTTACTCCTCCTTGCTGACATTTAAGGTACGCTGGGCTTTGTTCATGGGGGCAAAGCGGAACAGTAACCCCTGCTCGCCACACATGATTAGTGACCTCAATAGAAAAGAAAATGAAAAGCTACATTTCAGCAGGAAACAGACACGAAGCAGCTCAAATCTAAGCCCTTCTGATGGACCAGATAAGATTTTCTTCCCCAGGACGTTTTATTTGATACGAAACATCAAAGATTGCAGGGGTTGGTAATTAAGAACGTTAAGACGGTGAGGAGCGGTGCCCCAGCAATGGTGTGGGAATTGCAGGTATCTGACACCACTCCCTAGTTTAGAGATAACACCTATTGAAAACAAGGAAGATATAAATGAGGATTTCAGTATGAAGCTTTAGACACGTTAAGATAATATCTAGAAAACGCTTATTTCAAACTGTGTTTTTCAAATACGCACACATTCACCTCTCTAAAATCTTTTGTTAAATAATAAAATGCATTTAGAGCCACCAGTAGGAAACACTTTGCTTTGCTACTCAAGACATTTCTCTCAAAGACACAAGAGGCCACCACCACTGCAGCCACCCAAACTCCCAGCAGCAGTGACTGGGGAGACGCGGTTCCCCACAGCCCACCCCAGGACCACGGCAGGAGCTCACACCACCACACACCAAAGCCAATCAAAGCCTGTTCTCCAAGAAGCACTCTTAGCACTTATTATGAAAAGATTGAGAAAAATGATCACGCTGCTTCACCAAGAAGCACAGAGCCCTCCATGGAGAAATACCGAAAGCAGGGTGAACATCAGCGGCCGTGCTGCACTGGGGGACTTCTCTGCAGTCACTTGTGCAATGGGGTTATCAGCCAGCTGAAAGCTAGACCAGCAGTGTCTACCACAGTAACCCTCATTTAAAAACCAAAACAAACCAATGAAAAAATACCCCAAACCAACCCAAACAAACCACAGAGAGATCAAAATACCTGCTTTTTTGCCCACCAAAAGCACAAAAGAAAGCTGCCACTGAAGGCAGCGGTCAACCTGGGCAAAGGACAGCTTTTGTCCTTTTGCTGGGCTGCCAGCCACAACTCACAAGTTTGGTTTTGGGGTTTTTGTTTGGTTTTGTTTTTTTATTTTTTTTTAAAGACAGAGCAAACCCAACGCAGGACAAGAGAGCACGTAACGGTGCCCCACCTCACCCAACGCATCCTCCATCCTTGCCCAGAGGGTCCACCCCACAGGTGGGGTGGGGTGGAACAGCATCCATGCAGCTTTGCTGCCTTCATTGCCACGAGGGACCTTCATGCCTAACTGCCGTAGACCTTGTGAAAGCAACAATCACCTTCCGAGTCACCAAACCCACTTTACAGAGGGATAACAACCCGCCACAGAGTGCTTTAAAGCTGTTTTCTGCTTTGAGCGGGACTTAAGATGTACATTAAGTGCCAGGGAGCCCTGGAGACAAAAAGCTTTCATCCCTCTCTTGCTAGCTCCCTTCTGGCCTTTTCCATCCAAACACATCACCTTTCTAAATAACAGGTGTAAGCAGAGACAGGCACATAATAGCATAAAGACCTTTTTTCTCCTCATTTCTAGATGTTTACTGAATTCTAGCAGCAGTGAGATACTGTGTCCGATGCTCCAGCCTTTATCTTTGGGTGCTAAACACCTTTGCCACACTCAAACCAGTCTCTGTTCTGCCTCCTGCTGACCAGCGTTCAGTTGCGATGTAGCCACTGGTCACTGGGAACAGGCATCCCTCTACAGGGAAACGTGTCTTTCTAAGAACGTCATCTAGGAGAGATTTTTTTTCCTTTGTTGGGGTGTTTTGTTGTTTTTTTTGTTTTTTTTTTTTTTTGTCTGCATGACACCAAGATCTGTATTTCCGTATCTTCCCACAAACAAGATTATTATTCACATACATCATTTTTTTCCCCCAGATTTGTGGAAGAGTTAATTAACTCTAGCAAAAAACAGTGCAAAATGTATTAGCGTGGTCATGATGACCATAATTATAACTATTGAGTGTTTGAGCTTCCCATGGAAATTGTTTTCATGTGTTCAGCCTGTCTGCCTGAGATACAGTTAGGGGGTACAGTGGGAAGGGGAGATAAATTTAGACTTTTTCAAAGGCAGACCCTGGAAGAAATGTAAAGCAAAGAACCACACCTTCTCTCTCTCAAAAAAAAAAAAAAAAAGACATTCTTCCAGCCCCTTTTCTACTGCCTTTTCTTTTTTTCCCCTCGCTTCTCCTGTATTTTGATCACCACAGCCAGTTTCAGAAGAAAGGCACCAGGGCACTACATCTCTGTCTTGCTGTTGCCCATCCTCTTCCAGCAGAACCATCTCCTGGCTGTCCCTATGGCCAGCAGGGACATCTTGAAAATCCTCTACGGAATCCTAGCTTGCNATGAACAACAAAAGCACCCTCGGCAAAAAAGAAGTGAGAACTTGCTGCTTTCCTTCACCAAGCCAGTTTTTGTTTCCATCTCTGCATCAACAGTCTCTTTCATTCAACGAGCTTTGGATGGCCACCAGAAAGATGAGCTGAAACAGATACTGCATTTCTTTCACGACCTTTATCTTTTGAAGATGACTGCAGTGGATTGTGAAACTACTCACTGTACCAGGTATTTGCAGAAGGCACGTCAAGGTTGAAACAGGTAACTTTTGTTAAAGTTTAAAACTACTCAATAAATTAACAGAAAGAGGCAAAATGGTTTGACTAGAAAGGAAGCCAATACAAGTGGCATTCTGTGGGTTTGCATAACTCCAGGCTAACTTGCTTTAAAAAAATAGTAAGACAGCTCTGCTAGCCCTTTTTTCTTTTAAGCAAAAAACCAAAGTAGGACAAGGTGGGGTTTTCTTCCTAGAATTAGAAACCACAATCAAGGAATAAGAAATACTCGAGTGCTAACGGTTGGTGTGGACCATAAAGCACGGGTCTTATTTTCAAGCGTGGGTTATCAGCTTTCATGCCTGCTTACATATGGAAGGGATGGGATTCTCACGACACGGCTTATTCAAGCCAGGTTATATTTCTAACAAGTTTATTGCAACCCCTTCAGAAGTTGTGCGTTTGACACAGAATCACTTAATGGAAGTACCACGATCTGAGCTACGCAGAAAGTCAGATGATTGAATGCTTCCCCTGACCTTAAATTTCCATGTGTTTATGAGATGTCCTTGATAAAGATAATGGAGTCTGCCACTGACAGTCCACTCCGCAAGGATTCCCAGTACTCATCAGAAGAGAAAGGCATTAATTTACAAATAAATAATGCAGGAAATTATGTTTTAATATAGAGCCTCTTCCTTTATCTTGAAAAAACATCTAGTAGGTTTACAGGATGGTAAAACAGCCCAAACAGTTGCAGTTACTCTGCTTACCACAATTCACTGGGCAAAAGAAGGTTGGAATTTCTGTGGTTTCACCCTCCTACATCACGAGGGTGAGCCCCAGACCCAGCTCCTGCGAGGCAGACTCTTCTGCCTCGGCCCTTTCCTTTAACAGCCTTTCCAATCATTTATTGATGGCTTGCTTTCAATAATCAAATATTAAACTAATGATTACTTGGAGAATTTCTAATAGAAGCAAATGGCTGGCTTGGGGTTCTCGGGATGCCAAGGAAAACTCTTGGGAAAGCTGATTCACTATCACACAGTTTTGGACTGGAGATGTCAAGAACATCAATTTAATGTATTTTTAGATAAATATCAAGTCCAGCACCGCACATATTCATCTTGTGTCGTCTTGGTACTTTCATCCAGGTTTCAAATACAGGCCCCAAAGGCCGAGATCTTGGCTTTTCACCAGCTCACTGCCTACTGGCAGCAATTTCAGATCTGCAACCGTTATTAAACGAACCCTGGACTGGACGGGTTTCAAAGTCCCACTCCCTCACACACACCTATCTGTTATACAATTCATAAACCACCCATGGCAATACAATTATTATATTTCTCAACAATAAATGTCTTTTTTGATTTGCTGAGTCTAAGGGGTCTTTTCGTGGGCTCTCAGCTGGAATGACCAGGTAACAGTAGCTGTGACACATTAAAGCGCGTGCCGTGTGCGAGGGGGGAACGGGGCATAGGTGCACCATCAGTACGGACGCGAGTTTAACGTCTACACTTGAGCTCCTCACAGCAACGAGCTGGAGTCCCTCTGTTACTCTGCAGCACGGCGGATTAAGGCCGGGCTCGGCACCACCTGAATCAGAAGAAGCTGCTTGGGTAGAGCGTACACGCCTCGACAGGAGAAGTCTACCGACTGCCCCCCACATCAGCGCTATCCACTCTATGGATCCATGCAGCGCTCTTAGGTCCATTCCTGAAAGGAGCCGTATGTCCCCTCTTTCAAACAAGGTAAAATGTCACGACAAGCAAGAAAAATTGCACTGTTCAGGCGCAGGGTGAACGTATGCAGCCTTCCCGTATGCGAGTGTACTAGGAATTAAATCCATCAATGATGAACATAAATAAAGGAAATGACTATCAGAAAATAATAAATATGAGGGGAAATGGAGATAAATGCATCCTGGCAGCTTTAGACTGATGGCAGTCATTAAGACAAGTCACTCAATCTGCAAATTAGTCTTTTTTTCTCCAAAGAGCAATTCTATTAATAATAGTAACAACAATATTATGAATACTAAAAATAAAAACTCATTGGGAATTATAAATGCATCAGTGCTGTAATTATTATAGCTACAGCTATCACAATATATAAAAATACATTTATTTATGCGTACAACATGGATAACTTTATAGCATCTTTACAAAAACAGAACACCAATTAAAGAGTTTGAAAATATAGATACATAAAACTAAATCATCCTCCAACTATTCTATAGCATCTTGCCTGCTTAATTTTCCGGGACAAAAATTTCACTCTTGCCATTAATAGCTGCAGGTCACTGGGGAAAAAGACGGTATATTTTAAGAAGAATCAAATACACTGAGAAAGAGAAATACTGCCCATACGAAGGTTAAGGAGACGTTTCTATTTTTCCTAGATGAATCCTATACAAGGAGAAAGCTTTTTTCAAAAGGGAATACTTACCTCCTCTCTTCATGTACCTCCACCAGAACTCCCAATTCGAGACAATTTTGACTGCTACTGAAAAGTCTCGCCCTTTCTGGGAAGGGTCCAAACCTATACCGGGAATCTTTGGCCACACTATCTTCTGGCATTATATTATAATACTAAATTCTTCATCAAAATTACCAAAAATGAAGGGTTAATGGTTTGCACCTTCTCATTTTGGGAAAGTTTTAATTAACGTACACATTTTAAAAACAAAAACGTTTTACATTTTTATCAGGCCGCAATTTCCTTCCCTTTTAGTTGTTTGCTGGATATGACTGGTAAAAAGGAGATGAATATATTCACAGCCATCCTTCCATTCCGTATCCTGTATCTGTCTCGCTTGGTTGTACGTTAGAGCCCAAAGATACCTGAATAATTCGCATGGCAAAACGCATCCCAGCCCAGGGCACAGCCGGAATCCCTAGTTCTGGCAGTCTGACCGCCAAGTTGTGCATCCAAAGCAAACAACTGACTGTGGCCCTAAATTTCTAAGCTGATATGGTAAAGATATGTCGCTTTTCCCTCAAACACGATGAAGCATGATCTAAGAGTGCCTCGGTGCGTTGCGGAGCTGGCAATCACTGCGTAGCTGAACACCCTATATTTTCGTGACAACGGCAAAAGGCACTAGAGCACCAGTTTCTCAACTATGAACTAGCAGAACAAGAAATAATTAATTTACATTGACTCGAGGATAAAACTTTTCCTAATAAAATTAAAGCTTACACTCTGAATGCAATGTATACTACTTTCAACCCTCTGCTTTCAACTGGGAAGGAACCAGTTATGCAAAAAAGCACAGGTGAAAGTCTGAGCTCTGTGAAATGAGCAAAAGTCAGGGCTATAGTTGAAAAAAAAAAAAAACAAACAAACCCCACATGTTTAACACCAGTAAGATTCAGCTAAGAGCCCTCAAAGCTGGTTTTCATCAGGAGAGCAGCTAAGTCTGTTGCTGGATTAGACTCAAGCTCAAGATTCAGAGTGGCTCCCATTCAAAGTGACAGGGAATTCTCAAGACATGCAGACCCAACATTTTCATTTATCTGTAAAAAGTCCACTATTTCTTGTTTTATTTTTTAAGAGATCATACTTATTTACTCTAAAGGGAAAAAGAAATATTGAGATTGCCTTGAAGTCCAGCTGATGATAGCTGGTTTCCATCTATCCAGATCATCCAGAAGAACCTTTTATTCTTTCACTGTAGAACTTTCATTTAAAAAGAGAGAAAACTAAACAGAATATTACAAAATATCCAAAAGAATTTCAATGGATATTTTTCCCTCTCTAAAAAGTGAGGCATCAGTTATCAGTAGCCTATTGGAAAACACACCATAGTACGGCTATAGGAAGCACGCACCACGAGTAAGAGCTGTAAGCTAAATCCAGCCTAAAACACAGCACTTGCCTGACACAGTTGGGTGCTGAATGTTAAGTCCTTGCTTCTTTTGCCCTTAAAACATACTCCTCCATAGTCTGTATATACTAAGCATACTCTGATAAAAAATGTGTGAAAACAAAACAGAGAAAACAGAAAACAGCAGCAGCTTAGACCTTTTATATGATCATTCCTTCAATAAATCCTCAAAGGAAAAGTCAACAAATAATGTACAAGAAAATAAGGCATGGGCTTAGTGTGTCTTGTTGGCAGGCAGGTTTTTGGGTAGATCTTTTGAGATAGTTTTTCACCTTTCATGTGTTAGAACAAGAGAACTACACCTGATTGGAAAGGTCTGGAAACCAAAAAGCATTGTCTGCAGCCTTCACGGAGATAACAAAAACAGAAAGCTTGCAATAAGAGCCACTGAGGCCAACTTTTGGAAAAAATGGTTTAAATAAATTACAAGTAGGGGGTTTTTTTTTGCAGATCATAGATGAACAGAGATTATTTTTGCATATACACATGATGAATATTCTCCAGGTATGCACAGGAATGCACGGAGGATAAAACTGAGCCGAAGTTTTTGACAGGACAGAGGACAAACTGCAGTGCTAAGAAAGGAGCTCACCATGTCCAGACACGCACGCAACAAGGAAATATTTTCTAACAGAGTTGATTCTGCTTTCAGTAACTGCACGGACTGTTGCACATTGCTCCCTTCTCTCTTCCTGGGCTTCAGGTGGCTGAAACAGAAATAAGGTGAGCGCAGGGCCAAAGTGACCTCCTCATCCTCCTCCTCCACAGGGGAACATCAGGAAACTCTGGTGTCTGCTCACCCCCGGTGTCATTGTTTAACCCCAGCTGGCAGCTCGGACCACACAGCCGCTCGCTCACTGCCCCCCCCGGTGGGATGGGGAAGAGAATCGGAAGAGTAAAACCGAGGAAAAACTCGTGGGTTGAGATAAAGACAGTTTAATAGGTAGAGCAAAGGCCGCACACGCAAGCAAAGCAACAAGGAATTCATTCCCCGGTCCCCATGGGCAGGCGGGTGTTCAGCCATCCCCAGGACAGCAGGGCTCCATCATGTGTAACGGTGACTTGGGAAGACAAACACCATCACTCCAAACATCGCTCCCCTTCCCTCTTCTTCCCCAGCTTTACATACTGAGCATGATGTCACATAGAATCATGGAATCACCTAGGTAGAAAGGGACCTTTAGGATCATCTAGTCCAACCATCAACCCAACACTGCCAAACCCACCACTAAACCATGTCCCTCAGCACCACATCTGCCCGGCTTTTAAATATCTCCAGGGATGGTGACTCCACCACTTCCCTGGGCAGCCTGTGCCAATGCTTGACAACCCTTTTGGTGAAGAAATTTTTCCTAATATCCAATCTACATGGTATGGAATATCCCTTGGGTCAGTTGGGGTCAGCTGTCCCAGCTGTGTCCCCTCCCAACCCCTTGTGCCCCCCAGTCTGCTCACTGGTGAGGTGGGGTGAGGAGCAGAAAAGGCCTTGAGAGCTCAGCAAAACCAAAACCAGCAGCACACTGTCACGCCGTTCCCATCCCAGATCCAAAACACAGCACTACACCAGCTGCTAGCAAGAAAGTTAACTCTATCCCAGCTGAAACCACAACACCCGGTTCCAAAACAACCTCCAGTACAACACGGTCTGTGCCTACGCCGACAGCCCGGGCTGCACGTCAGAACTCACTCCCATACCCGTTACCAAATAAGAGTTCCCCACAAGTCATCCACGAGATCAAACCCCAACAGAGGAGAAGCTATCAAGTCCCCTGGAGCACCTGGGGCCCATCTCAGCGCTCACAACTTCTGTTCACAAGGGAAATGTGTTTTTCTCTTGAAAAAAAACTAAAGGCACTGTCAGAAGAGCAGCGTAGCCGGTACTTGCTGTCATTTAGCATGCAGCTATGCAGCACTCCCAAAACATAAAAGTCACTGACATGTCTGAATTCCCAAATGATTTAGGCTCTGCTCTCTAAGAGGATGCCAACAGCTTTAACTAGAAAATGGCATACAAGGAATAAATTCCGATATATCTGAATAAGGAAAGGATGCTAAACTGACCTTGAGCTGTAGGGTATCTTGCAATATCCTGATGGAATTATTCTGTAAGAAAGTAGAGTAAAATATATTGCCGGAGAAAGTTTAAGGTAAGCCATGTGGTACAGACCAAATGTTTTATTCTTCAGTAATTCTAGCAAACATGAGCGAGCTTGCAGAGAAGATATGCTGATGGGAAAAAAAAACAAACATCCATATTACCTCTTCCTCCAGTGGTGTACTACAGCTATTCCCTAGAAGAAAAATAAAAACGAAACAAAAAGCCCAATAACATCAACTCTAAACTGAAAGGCTGCTAAAAGCTCAAATCCAACATCCAGGATGCGCTTTTAAAACAAAACATACGCCCTCATTTTTTAGCTTTCTCTACAATTTGAGCATGTTTGCAGAGAGCATCAGTCTTTGGGAAGCAGAGAAAAACCAAGCAAACAAAATCCTAGGAACGCTGGAGAAACATTATTCTGAACGTTCAGGAATAACTCCAGCTCGAGTCAGACCCAAAATCTCATCTTGCAATATCAAAGAGCTCGCGAAGACAAGTACCTTTCTCTTGGGTATATTATCCCACTTAATACATAAGCCATAAGAATCGTTTTGTCAGTATTAAGTCTCAACACGAAGGGGCATAACAGCCCCTCGGCTGGAACATCCCGAGTACCTTTCATAAATCCATGCAGCGTAAGAGTCATTTCGAAAGGAGTCATTTTCATGTGAGTAAAATCACCTACAGACACTGAAAAATTTTCTTTCTTGACACTCTGCTCTTCTGTGGTGTTTGCAAGAATCTAGACACATATTTAGAAAATGAAAAGGCAGCACAGCTCTAAAATTCCCATTGATTTTCCTGCGAATTCCTAGAATGAGGCTGCAATAGATTTTCATCTCATACATTAAAATGTAGATAAGGCCTGACAACGTCTCATAGGCAGAATTTCAATTTGAAGCCATGTCATACATAAGCAATATGCTGATCGCTCTAACCAGCAATTTCTGTGCCATCATTGATCAAGATGCTGCACCAGATCACAGTTTATCACTTGATGCTATGCAAACTGGACTGTAAACACTAATTTTCTTTGCTGTCCCACAAAGATAGGTCAAGCGTAACTCCGATGTCCCTACCTACAGGACTACAAGGACCACTACCTTCCCAGAAACCGGCTCACAGATTTGCTTCCCATTACAGCCATCAGCAGAAGTTGTCCCATTCATTCCCAGTGGAGATCCATGTTGTGTCCCAAGGGCTAAGGCAGCCCTCCAGTCCCCGACAGCAGACCACCACCACGAGCCACCATCTACCTGTATAGCCCACGTCCACCACAGAAGAAACCTCCAGTCCCACCTGCTCTGACAACAGGCTCCAACAGGTTGTAAACCGTCGGCTATTGTCCAAACGTTGTCACCGTGGTGTTTGTCTAATCCAGAGACTGAATCCGCTTCAGAAGTTTTCAAAAACTTTTCCAGCACCTTTGTTCAAGTAATTCCCCATTTTTCAGACCCAACATGCAATCTCTCAAAGGGATCACCTTAAAGGATGAAAAACTGTACTACAGACATCGTATCTTTACCTGCTCCGTCCAGTCTCATGCTACTCCTTTGTGTTAACTTCTGTGTTCCCTAGCACGTATCACAAAACTATTACGTTTGGCTCTAGAAACATTTATTTTTAATCATTCCTTGTCAAGCCAGATGAGAAAAAAACACCTAACCTTGGGGACACATAATAATTTAATTCAATGTATTAACAAATCTTTCGCTTAGACTGGGATCTTAGGACAAATCCAGTAAAGGAAAACAACAAATAGAAGATTTAAAGCAACAACAATTTAAAGCAACGAAGTCACAGTTGGTATCTTTTAAAGGAGTATTTGCCCTTTAAAATTAATACTAGGAGAAGATCCTGGTATTAATTACAGCAGGACCAGATTACCTGGCTCCTTGGATAGGATTCTAAACAGTCATTAGATAAAACTAACCATACTGCGTAAGTGCAAAGAAGCCAGAAGAAGAACAGACATCTTGCAAGAAATGTGAGACTAAAAGGGAACCACTAGATCACTTAAAAAGAGACAAAACACTGAAAATCTGTGCTCTGAAATCTTCTTGCTTTGTTTTATCCCAAAGGGAAAAGAACATATACCACACACACAGCAGCAACTGAATAATAAATACCGCTACAGCTTAAAACAAGATTCAAACGCAAATTCAGCCTGACTCACCTCTTTGTTAGCGTGGTTTCATACCCGGTTTGGCCTAACCCAAAGAACTACCAATTTGTAAAGAAGAGAAAGATGAGGTGAGAATAAAGGGAAATGTAAAATAATAAATGTAACAATAAAAGATTAGCATTACTTGAGGAACTGACCTTGCAGTGACACCCTGAGTTTGCTTTTCCAACTTCCCCAAAGGAAATACATTGTCCGGAGGCTGGAAGTGTTTTGAAATGTAGGCAAGAAGCCAGAAAGAGAAGAATTACAGAAATTAACTGAGTGCCCTGGGACCTTTATTGCAACAAAGGGACAAAGTAGGATATTTTGGGGACGAACAATGCAGATGGAGACATCATCGCAGAACGCTGGAGGTAATTTCATTTGAAAGATGGAGACGACAACCCATTGTAATTAAACAAAGACATGAATAAAGCAGCCCGAGCAATGACCTAGGTAGGTGGTTTGGACAATTTCCTTTGGATTTGGCTGCTGCCTTTGGGCTTAACTGGAGGGAAAAGCATGTTCGGATGATGTTAATTAGCACCATACTGCTGGAGATTTGGTCATGTTTCACACTAACCACTTAAAAAACAGCAGGAAGCCAGATTTCAAAACCACATCAAAATTAAATTCCCACTGGATTAGCTGTTTAGATCAAAGACAATGAAGGTCAGAACTCAGGGGTTTAAAAGTAGGAAAATTATTATTTTTTTTAATCAGAAAGAAATAATCCTTTCAAGACAAATATGTAGGACATGATGTTATTTTTTTTTTCCCCTCATAGGCTTTTTTGGAAGAAGGAAAAATAATCTACATGGTAGATTAGAAGAAAAATCTCTAGGATTGCCAATTTTTTTTATTATTTTTTTGTTTTTAACATAGCACTCCCACTGATCTGAAAGAGTAAGATCTAGTCATTTCTAGGGCAGCCATAAGGAATACACACATGGTGGAAGTTATTTGCCAGCTTCTTGAGCCTTCATCTGTTCGTTTTCTTCTTAAGAGCTGCCCAGAAAATGCACGTGCTGGGCCATGTATCCCTGTGGCAGGGGACCAATATTCAACACATTCACGGTTCCATCCATAGCAACAACTTAGTCCCGTTTGCACAAGTCCCTCCTCCTCTGGGGAAAGAGGAGTTGAGCCATGCCATACACTGCTGGTGTTTGCACCGGTTCCCTCCAGGGCGTCCAGATAATTCTCTGGTTCAGCCCGATAAGCCTTCCACAATTTAGAAACTCGGGAATGTGTTCACAGCTTACACCTTCCACTCTCTGACACGATACATATCACATACCAGAGCTGGAAGAGTCTCCAGTCACACAAGTTTGTCTTTGTTACCACACTGGTGGACAGGAGTGGACCTCCAACCGTCTTTGTAGGAGACAGAAAGTAGTCATCCAACCAAAAGCAAGAGGAGTCCCTTTTGGATCCTCAGTTTCTCTTTCCTTAATGATACAATGAAATTAGAACCAACTGGACCTCCTGCAGTCCCGTCTTTGCCAACCAAGAATTAAGAGTGTTGCAGCCAAGCAGCTGGGACCCGAGATGGGTTGTTCATCCACAGTTTACACTGATTTGCCCCATGGCTTCTGCTGTCCTGCTAATGAGGCCCGCAGAGAGGTTTCCACAGCGACAGAAACCATAAGATGACCCATGGGTGGAGACTGCTTTGTTGTTTGGAGAAGGGAAGAACTTGAGAGGGCTTTCTGGAAGTGTTTGACTGCCTTTTACTCTTCTCCAGATAGCACAAAATAAACCCCTGGACATTGCCTGTTAGACTACTAAGTTATCTGCTTCTCTCAGAGGTTCCTATTATGAAAGTGCCCTAAGGGTTCCACCAAACTAGGGACACTTTGCATAGATTATACAAAAACACAGTAGGTCCACTAAGTTTATGCTTTAATGTTAAAACCCAAGAATCTGATGCAACATACTATCTAGAGAGCTGAAACCAATAAAAACAATTCCTTAAGATATTTTTAAAAAGAAAGTCCAAGCAATACAGTTTTGTCAATTGATTCAAAATAATAGTGCAAGTTGAGGAAAAACTTTCTTGCTCAAGGGAAAGCCGCTGCAGCGGGGTCAGGAGAGCTGGGTTCTGGCACCGCTACCCAAAGCCTGTGGGTTTTTCCCCCCTAGCGTCTACCTGCTCAGTCTGAGTGACAAACCATTTAGATTGCATCTGGTTATTTTTCCACGTATATATCATATAGGTCTTTACTCTCAGGGACTATTTTTAGGCCCTACTATCACGCTAGCAGTAACATTAAATATAAATTTAAAAGATGTGTAGATGTGGTGCCGAGGGACACGGTTTAGTGGTAACTTGGCAGTGCTGGGTTAATGGTTGGACTTGATGATCTTAAAGGTCTCTTCCAACCAAAACGATTCTATGATTCAGCAGAGTTTTAAAAAAAGTCATCAGTGGAAACTGGTATGGTTTCTTCTTCAGCTACTCTGAAAAAAAATCCTCAGGATTCAAAACAAGCCCAACATAAAGCTTTCCGTACTTACCCAGGCACAAGCTCCCATTAGCATCAGAGCAGCTTTTTGGAGAATGAACATTTTTAGAAACCAGATTTGAAAATTTACAATCAACTCCCCAGACTGCACAAACCATACACGAAGCTACTCTTAGCCTCCTGCTTTCAAATGAATCAGTGGACCCATTTGCTGGGTCCTCGGTGTCGTTTTTTGAAAGAATGCTTACAGTCGAACAACATGTTTTAAATAACTTGCTCAATAGGGGTAGCTTTAGTTGCCGCAATTTGATACGGAGCAAAGAAAACAAGCCTGGTATTGCTCATTGCCCTGTTACAAAATATGGCACAGGAGGCAGTGAAAAACGACCAGTCATTTCTTTTCTCCCAGCTGATACATATCTTATTTATTCTTTCTCGTAATGTGTGAATGCTGTGCCGTGCCCTATTTTGTCTTCTGCCTCAATTAAAATGTAAATTTCTGCAGCCCATCTCTCTAATTCCAAACTGCTCCAGGCAGGGGAATTTAAACTGCTTTTAATAAAACCAACTACAGATGCTGCAATAAGATTCCTTTCAGAACATTTGAAATCTATGTTTTTAATAGTAGCCTGTGCATTACACAGTTATGTCATTGCTGTGAACCTTCCCATTAAAGCAGGAGCTGGAAAGACCCCATAAACAAGGGGCAGAACCCCAGCTGGCTCCACGCATACATGCACGCCCCCATACATGCCCAAACACACACACGTGCCTCCCACCCCTACAATTATTTATATAAACTCCTGTTTCTTTTCCTTTCAGGAGATGCAACGGAATACCCTTTGGTTTGTCTGCTTGAGCTTGGCACCTTAGAAACTCTCAGAGCCTTCCCACCAGCCAAGATCTACAACTCATCTTTGGCAAAGTAAGTTTTCCGTTAAGATTCCACAAACCTGCATTGACAAGAAGCTGTGCTGGGTATTCCCTAATTTTCTTTTCCCCCTCTTCCATAAATTCTGTAACGTTCAGATGTGTCCTGCTGAGTCAGTGTACTGAAGAGTGACACTCAAATTTATAATAAAGAGATGTGAAGTACTCTTGAAGGGCTTATTTCTGACCGTGGAGTCTTAACGACCTACCTACCCCTACCAAACTCGACAACCACAACTCAGAACAACCCCCCACCCACCATACAGCCAAGGGAAACCCCACACACTGACAAACCCTGCCCACCTCCCTCCATGACACGGAGATGATCGTCACGTTTATAGAAGTGGCCTTGAAGAAACAGAGGAGTCGCAAAAGTCCCCACGTACCGAAAAACTAGAGGATTTACTGCCATGCTGACAAATAAAAGCCAAGACACCCACAGGTATTCTACCATATTTGTCCCAGGCAAAATCCTACAAAGGGAGCACCAAAATACTAAATTTAACCACCACGGAGACCTACAGCGTATAACGATGTGTTACGCACGCTGACAACATCACACTTTAAAGCGCAGAAGAGCCCATGGAAATTATCACTCTGCTGTTTATCGCTTCCCGAGTATCTGCAAAACAAGTGTTTCATTCTAAACCCCTTTCTAGCGCAGATTTGCACGGAGAATGAGAGATGTTCAGATCCTGGCGTGCGGTGCTTGCCCGATATCTAAATTAGGACTTACAGGTCTCATTCTGCATTTTGTTTCACCTCTGCACCTTTTGATGATGGTTCATTTTTCACCGGATTTTCCCCTCGTAAGTATCAAAATGGGTAAAAAGCCCAAAAGCAAACCCCAAAGGACTAACGGTGCCAGCGGGTAATGAGAGCCGCCAATTTGGAAACCCGATTTCCAGCAGGGATGCTCTGAAATGACAAACCAGGGAAAAGCAGGCTCGTAATCGTGGCGGTGCTTTCACTCTCCCCCTGCCTCCACAGGGTACCCCGCGCTCTCCTGGCATCTCCCCCCAGCCAGCCTGCAGAAGATTTTTAGTTGCAAATCCAGAAGCAACGCTCATCTGTTTTTCAGTCAAGAGAACGACAAAGCAGTAAGATCTTTTTGAGATTTAAAAATTAAGAGGAGAAGAAGGTTCAACGAAGCGACACTCAAGAGGCTGAAATCTCTCCTTGGCCAGTCTCAGACTCAAATGGGAACCCGACGAGCAGGAACTCACATTGTGTTGATATTTGTTTCTTCATTAGCATAAAATCTTGACGGTCAAGATGAGCCTTTGAATCCGAGTGCCGGAAAAGCCAAGGTATTTGCTTCAGAGGTGGACTGAAGTGTTCATATTAACAAACTACCTATTATTGCACTTCTTCAAAACCTTTTTTGTCCTTAGGCCACTGTTTGACATTTCTGTTGCAAAGGATGACCGATCTTGTCACTTTGTCATTGATACTAAACATTTGATTCAGTAAGGTTTTAGACAGTACTACACTCAAATAAATTTGGCAGGTGTAAAAGAGAGTTACTTAACTCAAATTCATAGAAGTGTTACTACATAATATTTCAACAGCACGTGCACAGCTGCAGGTTAGTCCACTGACATGCACATCCACGTGCGTTTTGCCGATATTTCAGGTTTCCCACGAAACTGGCCACATATGATCAACACGTTAAATAATTGAAAGCATAATTCTGTACCTGTATCAGATGTAAACAAAGGCAAAGCGCAACTCCCTCTGTTACTCTGAACACTTCCACGTGCAGCAAGCTACCACATTCTTCATCCTTAGAACCGCTTTGCACTTTATGGGATGCAACAAGAATTGAAAATTCAAAAACCCTAGACAGGTGAAGGGAGGGGGGGAAAGGAAACATCAACCACAGCCCTTATTTGCCTCTGAGGGACTGAACTTTGGGGGTTTTTTTGTGTGACCCCAATTCAAGTATTTGAAAGACAACTTAAAAACTACCATCTCAAAGACACCTGGATTGCGGGAACTTAGTCATTTTAATTCCCCATCACAAGTTCAGCCAGCCCACAGAGAACTGGAAACCCCTCTCATCCTTCCAGTGCCTGGCCAGGCTGCCTTGGGACCGAGCAGCATTTTTTGGTACCCGCTCTAGGAAAACTGCTGCAATATTTAGATCTTTTCTCGATACGAGAGTGAGCCAGGCAGAGAGCTACTTCAAAGCTTAGATACTAGCACGTGATTTATTGCATACTTGAAGTTGCCATCCACCTGGATTGCCAACTACCAGCAGAAGGCTTTTTCAGCTATAATCCACTTCTCCTTGGCCTGGATCCGTGGCTCGTATGGAGGCATACCAGCATGGCACAGCTTCATTTAGATGAACATAAACCATATACACTAGCTAATAAAGATAGCTGAACATGAGCTTCGTTCAGTCTGTTTATATTAGACACTCCTTTAGATGGAGCGAGGCCACTGTGAAAATTAAAGCTGTCCTTCTGGATGGGACAGGGTGTGCTGGATATAAATATACCCAAATATATCTAAGCCCTTCTCACAGAGCTCAACACCTGCATACCAGTGGCCGTACCCCAGCTGTGGCACAGTGCCAGGCCACCTCTCTTTCTGCTGTTTCCAAACCAAGGGGAAACAGCTGAGCAGGTCAGTCTGGGGCTGTATGTCTGCTTCCCTTGACGCTATCCTTAATTTGCAGTTGTCCAGGTCGAAGTGTAATACTCAAACCACAACCCTAGTCTGGGGCTGACCCACGCAGGTAGGGCATGCATTTCTGTGTCAGCAGGTCAATCAGAGTCAACGCAACAAGCACCACTTTGGGGAAGATTCTGCTGATGAATAAGGGTGGTAATCACATATTTAAACACAGGCATCAAGCATCTGGTGGACAACAGGATGACCATGAGCCAGCAATGTGCCCTTGTGGCCAAGGTGGCCAATGGCATCCTGGGGTGCATCAAGAAGAGTGTGGCCAGCAGGTCAAGGGAGGTCATCCTCCCCCTCTACTCTGCCCTGGTGAGGCCACATCTGGAGTCCTGTGTCCAGTTCTGGGCTCCCTGGTTCAAGAAGGACAGGGAACTGCTGGAGAGGGCACAGCAAAGGTACAATCAACAAAGATGATTCAGGGACTGGAACATCTTTCTTATGAGGAAAGGCTGAGAGATCTGGGTCTTTCTAGTCTGGAGAAGGCTGAGGGAGGATCCCATCAATGCTTACAAATACTTAAAGGAAGGGTGCCAGGAGGATGGCACCAGTCTTTTTGCAGTGGTGCCCAGTGATAGGACAAGGGGCAACGGGCACAAACTTGAACACAGGAAGTTCCATCTGAACATGAGGAGGAACTTCTTGACTTGGAGGGTGGCAGAGCACTAGCACAGGCTGCCCAGAGAGGTGGTGGAGTCTCCTTCTCTGGAGACATTCCAAACCCTCCCGGATGCCATCCTGTGCAACCTGCTCTGGGTGACCCTGCTCTGGCAGGGGGGTTGGACTAGATGGTCTCCAGAGGTCCCTTCCAACCCCGGTGATTCTGTTATCCAAAATTATTTGAGATATGGGCAAATATTGCACAGGACCTTTGGGAAACGTGTGCTGACCTGGAGCAAGTGCTGGCAGGCAGGGATGTAAAGTGAAGTCTCCGCCTGCCCTGACTGCAATGCAGCACAAGGGGCCACTGCACAAACCTGCTAGTAGCCCTTCCCATTCAGATCCAGCTTTTGTTAATATTGTGTTAATAAAATAGAAGGATTGAAGCTTCCACGAGTCCTTTCAATAGCACCATGTGCTGCAGAGTGTTCCAGCACACCATTCAAAAAGGTCGCCTGTTACTTACACTCTATAAAGAACACTACTGCAAAATATTGGAAGATTAATGTGGTACCTGTGAAATTTACTGTGGTCAACTTGTGAATTGAAATTATACTTTCAGCAGCTCCTCGTTGAAAAAAAATTAAGACTTCAGAAAGCTTCCTTATTTTTTCTCTCTCTAGAAACCCAGGGGCTAACAGGCATTTTTCTCTCTGTTTTATTATATGCAACAACAGCCACAAATACAAAATGCATAACTGCAACAGTAGCCATAGCACAGAACTATCAAAAGCAGAACAGTCACACTGGTGTGTCAAGAAGCATGCCGTTACACATGCGTGTATCTCTACTGATAAGGTAGTGATGAATTTTCTATCACAAAACCTAAAAATAAGGGCCCTTCCCAAGGTGTGAAACACACTGGAGAAAGATTTGCAAAGCACTCAGCTCTGCTAGGCTCAACGTTTTAAAAAAAAAAAAAAGTGAGAAAACTCTCTTAAGAAAATAAATTTTCTGCATCTTTGTTATTACAGAAGTATTTTTTCAAGTCTAATACACCCACGAATAATTAATATGACCTTATGATTTTAGAAAGAAGTAATTATCTTTTTTTGTAAAGGTTAAGGACTTGCTAATTAGGTTTAATTTTGTTACAAAAGGCTGAAGTTCTTGAACCAAAGATGAAGCATTAAAAAAATAAAGGGTTTCTTTATGAACTTTTCAAGTGTTGTTTTTGACAGCCAGATACTGTAAAGTTTTGTATTTATATGCCCAGACGTCATCGCAATCACTCATATTAAAAGGACAAAATGCTGTTCAGTGAGTGAAACTCTGTAGTACTCCTCCTGTTTTCTATATCCAATACGCTAAAGATGAGAATCTTAAATTTAATCAGAAGTTCAAAATATCCATTCACCTAGGCAATTTGTATTCTTGCTTCTCCAGACATGACTCTGCAAGCAAGTCTCGCTTCTCCAGACACGATCCAGTTATTCAGCCCCATCCTCCCACCAGCCCAAGCAAGCAGAGCTCAGCAGAGGTCCACGCTCAAGGTCCAATTCCCTCCTTCTCTCCCTGAAGCGGAAGGCAGCAGAAGAAAACCAAACCCCCTTTCCCCATCAGCACCCTGAAGACAAGGAGACACTTCATCATCTTTAAATCCTGGGGGAATAATGTGGGGATATCTCTTCTTCCCCTAACCAGAACATTTAGGTCCTGCTCTTTCTGATTTACCGCTCGATTGACGCCGTGGACTCAAGAGAAGAAGTCCCGTGAAATATTATCACAGTTGCAGGACTGATGTGCAGGGACGAGCAAAGTATGAGCCTCAGCATTTCGCACTGCCCTGCTTGCTAATCCTTCTCTCCTCAGCCGAACCGTTCCTCCTTCCTCCCCGGTTTCATTCTGTTTTGAATGCAGATGAAGCAAAGTTAACAGCCTGCTGCCCCGCATAAAAAAAAAAAATATACAGCCAACGAGACATTCAACAGTGGATTCAATGACGCATTTGAAGATAATGTGGCACAACAAAGACACAAAGCAGACTTAACTACAAACGCTGAATAAATATCATTTCTGCTTTTAAGCAGAACTTACCAGGGCCAAAGGCAAATGCAGAGAGGATGCTGTGTGAAAGGGGACGGGAAAACAGAAAAGCAGGAAAAAGCAAAACCAGACTACACTAGACTGTGGTTTCCTCTGAAAAAGAGCTTTTATCCAAGGGCCCCTCACAAAGATACTCTTATCACACACACATATAAGCTGCTCAGAGTTTTTATCCCTCTCTTGTGAAGATAAAGATTCAAACCTTGCAGGTCTGATACAAACAAGGCTCCCGCTGATCTCGGTGGCTATTTTGATTGGGTAAAACCACAGGGATGAGGTGTGATCTCTCTCAGATGACTTCCTTGGGATATTTTCTGTTTTCAGGAGTTAGTCAAACCATTCCCAAACCACGGGGAATGGCTAGAAGCTCACTGGGAACCAGAGGAACCCAGACATCCCCTGTGCTAACCCTGCCATGGTTCCAGTGGCACTGAGCCCCGGGGGGGGCATCTTTGGGACATGGTTGGTAATTCCCAATGGATAGCTGGGGCACAAAAAAACTGTGATACCTTGTAGAGTGACTAATCTATCAGGACATGAAGGCTCTTAAATAGAGAACTCAGATTAAATGCAACAGTAGATACAAAACAGACCTGAACTGGCTCTGCCAAAAGTCAAGTCCAACACAGAAAACTGGTTTTGTCAGTAAAAGCTATTAAAGAAACGTCTCTGGGACAGAAAACATTAAACATCCCTCCATTCCACTCCCCAAAAGACGACCACCACCAGGAAAGAAATACTGCCTACATTTAGCAGTAGTGACATTTTAATATACCAGTCCCATATGGTTTGCATAAACGTGCCCACAGGATGACTTTATTTTCCAGAGAGGACTTGCGCTTATAAACGGTGCTAAGCAAAGCCTTTCGTGGACAGCAAGGCAGCTTCACAGATTCCCACCACTGCCCCAGGGCCAAGCGACACCCAGCACTCACAAAGCAGGGTCAGTCCCAAGTCCTCCAAGGGACCTGCTGGCGCCACGTGAGGAAAGGGCAGGGAGGCAGAGCAGTTCCTCCTACCGCCTACGAAATCATACAGTGTTGGGATGCAAGATCATAGCGACGTCCCATCACTACTAACCTGCCTCAAATATTAACTATTAGAGCTTATAGCCAAAGCATGAGGGGAATGGCTAATTCTAATCATCTTCCCCTACATTCTCCATGCCACCCATGTGAAAACCATTGATTTTTTTGCTTTAGAAGATGGGTTTTATGGTTTCAGTTGTAAGTTTAAGAAATAAAACGAAATCCAAACCCTCACTGGGAAAATGCTACATCTCTTCATATTTGTCAGTCGATATGGAGAGCTCTTCCACCGGGAACACCGGAGCGAGGTGCAGGCAAACCAACTGACACATCTAGGGAAGCATTCCGTGCGCTCAAACTATCACAGAGAGTCTCATATGAAACACGTTAGTTTCCTAAATAATTTGACATATTCATTTGCAAAAATCTTGGCTTTAAAATACTTATTTCTAAACAAACTATTTAATTTCGTTCTGCCTTTTTTCAGGAAAAAAAAAATCCAAATTGTTTTTTTTGTTATAAAAGCACCTATTATTGAATAGATGCAAACACCTCAGTTGTCTGTGACAACATCGCATGAAAACGTATTGCAGGCAAGGCTGTCTCTGTTCCAGCTCCACCTGCCAAATTCATTTATACATATGGATTATAACCTCAACCAAAATTCTTTCGTTAACTGAGAGGGCATGGCCATTTTACATGATTTTACAATAATCCTAAATAGAACAGAGGTATTTATTTGTAAATATTATGGCTCCTACGCATACAAGCCAATGAATTACCACGGCTTGTGCTCTCTTCAAGATGATGTGAAGCTCCTCAATCCCCAGCCCGGACATACCCCCCCATCCTGCAACACCTACTTTGGGCACTGATTTTATGCAACAGACCCCTACTAGATAGTCACAGAGAAAAAATTTCTCTTTTTCAGTGGCACCTACAGCACCAAAGGGAAACTCCCAGCTTGTCTGGCACACAGAACTCAACAGGCAATTCATGCACCAAATGCTCACATTAGAAAATGCTTCTATTTAACCACAGAAATATTAGACATAAGCAAGGACAAGTTGTCCCCATTAAGCATTAACTGATGGCCGCCAGGTCAGGGACTGCTTAAAGCTGTGAATTATCTAAGTCTGCTGCGTTTTTTTTTTAAGAGAATAAACCCAAAACAATGCTGCAGCGTACTGCAGGCGCTCTGGCGCAGCATCTGCACAAGGAACCCTTACTCCGGAAGACAAAAATCGGTGTGGAACAGTTTCGCTTTAACCCTTTATCCAACAGCATCATTTTTCTTTTCACTCCTTTTCTACTGACACTATGAAGGGGAACTCAGAAGGAGAAAAAAAAAAAAAAGAGAAGAATGGTTTGTGATAAACAAGGTACTTGTACAGCAGAGGAGGAGGAAAGATAGTGGGGAAATCATTAAAATCTTTAGTGTTTACTGAAAAGTAAATGTGGAAGCTATTTCTAGCCCACAGATCTTGTCAATGATTTCCAGAACTGTCGGCCACGCTCCTCCTCTTGAAATTTCATCCTTCAGTGGTTTCCATGACTCTGCCCTCGCCCAGTTCTCACTATCTTTATAATTATTCCCTAAATGCATCTTTCAGATGCTCCTCCTAACCTTGCTGCGACACGTGAGCTTGGCCCCGACAGCGGGCCAGCAGCATTTGCATAATGCTTCGCACCGGGGCAGGACCACAGCCTCCAGCTCCCACCTCGGGCTCAAAGATCACATCTTGCTGCACCTCAGCCAGCAACTGTCTGCAAAAGAAAACGACCAAATTCTTTTATCATTTTATCGGTGGAGAATAGTTATTCCAGCATCCATACTCACAAAATAAGTAGCGTCTTACACTTCTCAAAGAACATCTGCATTTCTAAATATCAGGTTTTTACATGGGGAAACGGCAGTGAGCAGTGGCTTGTCCAAGGTCTCTCAGGAAATGGTCTGTGTAGGTGAGCACCAGAAAGAATCACAGAATGGTTAGAGTTGGAAGGGACCTTAAAGACCACCTCGTTCCAACCCCCCTGCCATGGGCAGGGACACCTCCNCTCTGTAAAGGGATTTTCTGAGTTGTAGTTTCCCTGGGCATAAGGCACAGTAACAGTCTGGATAGAGCTGACTACGTACAGCTGCCGGCTTTGCAATCCTCTGCATTTGCAGGCAAAAAATACCGAGCTTTCTTCTGACGGGCTTTGCCTCTCCTGCCATCCTTGGAGCTCAGAAAGTCCTTGCAGAGCAGATGACACGTGAGGGGTCCAGCAGGAGCCTGCTCAGTCTGGCAGTTACCTGCACACCCTCTCCTACCCTGCAGGATGACCTTCTTTTTCCTAACAACCTGATTTAACAGGAAAAAAAAAAAAAAGTTCATTTTTCTTTAAAGGGAATCATTTTCTGTTATCTTCACAAAGTAAACTTTTTGCACGTAATAGCTCACTCTTCTTGAAAGATGTCATACAAATCAGTGGGAAGAGGAACAGGAAAATGGAAGTTAAATAACTAATGATTTTGAAGAGGTCACAGAAGAGATAACTTCACATTAAAAAGAGCATTTACTAGATAGAGGTCTGCGTGCTGGTACATTGAGACGACCAAAGAAATCTTCCATGCTGCAAACTAGTGTGAATTAGAGACTGAAGATTTAGGCAAACGATACATGGGTAGGAATGTAAAAACAGAAAAAAAGGAAAAAGAAAGGAAAAAGAGATGACTAGAGCGAACCAACTGAGCAAAAAGCTACTCAAAAATATTCAAAATTTTATTAAAAAAGATATACTGCTTAAGAGCATTTGACAATTTCATATAATCTAGTTTTAAAACTTTCCTTGGGTTAAGTATCAAAAGCATCTGCACCACGAATGAATGCACTCTTCCAATGTTTAAAGATAGCGGAGGGAAAAATAAACACAGTTGCCACAGACCCTGTGCTGACTTAATCAACTTGCAGCCTCTGAGACTCCTCCGTTTGGAACAAAAAATATGAGCTGAAATTAATACAATTTTATTACGCATCTGTTAATAAATGATTAATTTTCAGACTTCAAGCAGATGCTGTTTTGTGGCGATCTACATTTCAAGCAGCTCAACGCAGTACAAGTCCAACTCATTTTTTTGTACAATAAGCGATTTATAAAAGGCAGGTTCAAAAGTTAAAACATAAAGAAATGAAAGTCAGTCTAACAAAAAAGAGCCCAGCTCATAGCGCTGTAACACTGTGCTAATTCCATTCTGGTAAAGAAGAGGGCAGACATGCAATTTACTAAGCCAAAATTTGGTGGGAAAAATAATAGAAATGCAGATTATTGGACTGATCTATTTTGATGACATTATTTTGGAAGGAAGATTGGATTCATGGGGAAAATGCTGGTGTGCTAACCTTCCCCATGGCCTTCAGCTCCAGAATGATGCCAGCGTGCTGGGAGCCTGAGAAATACCCCAAACATTGAGAAGACACATAGCTCCATCCCAGACCCCTCCTCGAAACCACAGCTGGTGTTCCCAGAAGTGCTGTGGGTCTTTCCTCCCCGCTGTGGGTTTGCTTTTTTCCGTCCTCGAGCCTCCTCCTTCTACCCTCCCTTCAGAAGTCCAACTTGGCCATGCAGCCAATCTTCTCCAATCACCTTTTCTGCTTTGAAAGAGGCAGCTAAATTAAAGATTTTAAGAATGGCCTGCCACTTGGACAAGGGTCTCAATGATGGAGAGAGCAGTATGGTCCTACCCAGTGAGGGTACGAGTACAGGTCAGAACCAGAGAGAAAAGCTGCATTTTCTGGTTTTGCTGTACTTTCCCTTTTCTGTGCATGGCTGCTTACCAGGATCAGAGGGAAATAGCTTAAAAACTGCAACAAAAGCTCCTCCCCATCTCAATTCTCTTCTTCCTTCCCCAAAATAGCATGCAAATAAAGACAATGGTTTGAATGAAATATTTACATTAGTTTTCCTCTTCTCTTGTTCTCGCTATTTACAAAAGGTCCTCAAAAACCCTACACAGACTATCATCACAGCAATGAGGTCCAAGTCCTTCTATCCCAAACCCGAAACCCACGTGAATCTCGGCACTACACATCTCAGCAGCCTGTGCTATTTCATTCACAATTTTGCAAAGCTCTTGGAGAACCAAGATACGCAAGCCTATTTACCCATTCATTTTTTTTCCCGGCTCGCCTCTCAGTCCAGTTTTACAAACGCGGGAAGTGAGGTTTCACTTCAAGCTCGTTCTGATCCAGAGCTCAGGCTCAAACTGCCCAAGAGAGGAGCTTCTGCACAGATTTACCTTCAGCTGGTGGGTAGCATCTCTGACACGATACTGAACTCAACCGCTTCCACATCGTAAAGAGCTCCGGCATTTCTAAATAGCACTCCAACCCCATTGTACAAACCTTGGAGTTAATTTGGAAGATACTATGTTCTCCATGAAAACAAATTCAAGTTCATGATTTCTCCTCTTATGCACAGAAAAAGGCGGTTAAAACCACTCACGGCTGTGCCTAATTGGCCTACAGTTATGCTTTAATTAGCTAAGTTGTGACAAAACGTTGCTCACAAACCCCATGCTGTGCATATCTAATACACCTCCGAGCTTTAAAAGGGAATAAAAAAAAAAAAGAAAGATGTCAGCCATACAAGTCCTTCAAAAGTAACTAAAGTCGAAGTTATTTGAAGTAGGTTAGAAATTCTGCGTATTTTAAATTGCGGCTTTGACTGAATGTGCAGCGGGCAGCGGTCGTTTCAAATACCTGTGGCTGCTCTACAGCTGAGAGTAAAGCAAGCTTTGCTCGCCGATGTGGTCGGCGTCCTCAGCATCACCCTGCCGCGGGGGCTAATAGCCAGTGCAGTCGGTGTTCCACAGAAACGGGAAGCGGCTGTGTGTCTATGTAATAAACACTGTCACCATGCGCTGGGCTGGCTGCCTTCCTTCTCCGCTGGAGAACTTCGCCACTTCAGCACCTTTTCGAGAGTCCATGTTATAATCAGATTTTGCAGTAAGATATGGAATTACAGGAAGAACAAAAGTAATTTTCTGTTAACTGTGTAACTATATATCTAAATGTACTTATGAAAAAGAACTTGTGCTTGTGTTGAACATCTCCCTTGGGCAGCAGGGAGGAAAAAAAAAAAAGAAATCCTGTTATTTCAAAAGCCGCAATTACTTAGCAGTCATAGCGAATCCAATGCCAGCTTGTTTATGCAGTTCCTATGAAGGATGATGCAGCCAGTGTCTAAATTGAGTTCGCTCTTTCCCCCGGCATAGCGAACTGTTTGTCTAAGCTGATAAATGTACATATTAACCCAGCCACCTCGCAGGAAGCCTGTTGTACACTCTGTTCAATATTTTCTAGTTAAACTAATCGGAATAATTTGCTCAAAAGACTTTTGAGAGCCTCTCCCTCGCAACTGGAATATACATACTTCACATGCTGAATTTGAGCAGTCTCCAAGTCCCAAGTGGTTTCAACAGATCGCCACTCCCGCGAGCTGCAAATACTTTCCCAGCAAGCCGCAAGCGTACCACTGAAGCCAACACAAAAGACTTTTTGGAATCTGAAGAATAGCAAAAGCTGGGAAAAGTCACGGGAATAGCGCTAGATACGCTCGTTACAAGTAACAGACATTTTTCAGTCTTGGACACTCCGCTGCCTTCTTTTTTAATAACTGAATTTTGGCAGCTGCATTAATTCCTGTTAACTATGTAGTTTAATGGCAACTACTCCATAACTGAGTGCAGTTCACCATTCATTTCATTTAGGACCTTTTACAACCATTAATCAAACCGACGGCCAATCACTCTGAATCAAACCAGAGCCAGAAGGCAAAGGGAACAGAAAAAGATTTAATGAACGCTGCCATTCATCTCCTGTTATAAATAGGGAGGCGCAGGGAATCGCAACGGCGTGTAAGCGCAGCAATGCCAACTTCCCCCTTACCTGTGAAACTCTGCCCTAACTCTGATTTTAAAGATGTGATATTTCAGGAAAGGAAAAAAAAAAAAAAAAAAAAAAAAAGATTTTGCCCTCCATCAACAAAACTACTCTGCTAATGATGATGAAGATCAGGCTGGAAGGGACCCTGAGAAACCACAGCCCACCCCACCGCAGCCTCTGCTTTCATCGACGCGTGCAACCTGTTCTTGAAAGCTACACACAGGTTTCTGTAAACCAAAACCAGCTATAATACGCAGTCAAAAAAAGTAATTTCTCTATTTTTAAATGACCTGAGTGTGCTTTGCAATGAGATCTACATATCTTGACTGTCTTTTGCAAGTACCAGGGTGATGTTCTCAAGCACCTTGCTGCAGAAAGTACTGTGGAGAGCTCGGGAATAGAGAGCAAACCACTCCAAGGGCAAAAGAAAGCACTTCTCCTCTTACAATATATATACATGCCGTACAGTACAAAAGAGAAAAGATTGTCCTCAGAAGTAACCCAGCTGTAGGCTCTTCCTCTCCACTGAGACAAAGAAACGAACTGGGAAGTCGGAGCTGAACAGCCAAGGGTCAGGTTAAGCACTGGGAACCACTCCTCTCTGCAGAAGCTTTCTGCTTAAAACCTTTTTTTTTTTTTCTTTTTTCTTTTTTCCCAAACAAGCTCTTTAAAATGTATGTAGACATCTGTTGTTTTTATTTCGCAAATCCAGGCAGCAATATGGGGAAACTCTCATTGCATTTGCGTCGTCTTTACTTGTCGTTTTCAATTTTTTTGCAAAGTATATAACATGCTCTCCTCATTGGAAATAGCATGGTGCTAAACTGTGCTAATATATTAACTATAATACTATACTATCAAAGATTCCTGGCGTTATTATTAGATGGTCACAGAAGCAGCTGAGCGGTACAGGCAGATGCCATTGCTGAGGAGCTGCACAGTGGAAGAAAATAAACTTCTGAGTGTCATTATGTTTTGTCTTATCCTGTTTAACGCTCAGAAGACACAGATTTAATTCATACTTAAATGTAAATACCAAAACGCAGTAACTAGAGGTACGCAACAATTACACAGCAACAAAGTAATAACGGTAGTGCTTTTGAAAAACAGGGAATTTATAAAGAAAATATGTTTGATTTTATTTTTTTTTAATACCAACACACATTAAAAGTTGGTGAAAGAGCAGCCATAGTCCCCTGCTGTCATACATGGTAATCAGTCCTACCACTGAAGCTGAGCTTTTCCCACCACCTCTAACGCAAAAACCCCACATCCTCCACTTGGAGCTTCACACATCAACACTGTTCAAAAACCTCCCGTACAAGCCAGTTTTAAAGGAGATATTTGGTGGTAAAATTTTGAAAAAAACGCATTGGACCGACAAAGCAGCTTCTCAAACGGGCAGTTCAGCTCCCAAACCTCACTGAAGGTCAAGCTGACCCCCAACCGCCAACCCACATTTTTACCCCAAAGACTTTTCACTGAGTCCCCGTTAACAGTAACTTTTGCACACACGATTCACGGCTGCCCTGCATGTTTCTCAACTCCAGGTCGTATTTAACAAACAAACCAAGAAGCAAGCAAGCAAACAGAAAAAATAAACATTTCAGTCTCCAAAGTAGCTTCTCAGCATCGCTCAGGGTCAGAACTGGCTCTCAGAGTTAGTTAGGCATTCCTTTTCCACCGTGAGAACAATCGGTCGTTGGAACAACCTCCCCAGGGAAGTGGTGGATTCCCCATCATTGGACACTTTTAAGGTTCAGCTGGACAGGGCGCTGGGCCATCTTGTCTACACTGTGCTTGTGCCAAGAAAGGTTGGACCAGATGATCCTTGAGGTCCCTTCCAACCTGGGATTCTAGGATTCTAAACCTCATTTAGCACCTACACCCATAAGCAAAAATCTGTCTTAAGAGGTGCAAGCAAAGCCCTACAGAGCCTAGAGCCCAAATAGAAAACGTCAGAGATGGCTGAAGGAACCCGGGGCGATAAAGCATGCCACCAACCTGTTGGGATGGAAAACCCTCTGCTGGTCCCATGCTGGAAGTCAAGAGCTACACTGGCAGGACCGTGCAGGGCACAATTCCCCCCGTGGCGCCGGGAGGAAATCGGCCCGCGGTCCATGATGGCTCTGCACGTGAAGACACCACCCCGTGCAGTGCCCTCGCCAGCGAGAAATGAGCTTCTGTAACTAGCTGCTTGGCGGAATATCTCAAAATATAGTTCAAAAATCAGACAATGCAGAGATTTGGTACAGTTAACTTTCCAACATTCATTCTCCTGTGGATTCAAAGGGATTTTGATAGGAATATTTTTTCCCCTTAAATGTAAACCTGCAGCTCATACCCAGACACAGCAATTTTCCTATGATCAGCCAAGTGAGCATGGGTATCACAGAGCTTGTTAGGTATATTTATTTTTAATAGGATTGAATTTAAACACCGTTATCAGAAAACAGCAACACTGGAGTTTCACTGAAGTGCTTTTCACAAGTGTCAGGCGCTGAGTAAGTATTTGATACTCATGATGCATTGACAGGAATTACATTTCCAGAATGGTCGGAATTAGGCACTCAGCTCCCGTTCCACCCACAGCAATGAAAATTAGTTGACTGTCCTTCAATCGCACACCATTACCAGGACGAGCTTCCCTTTACCTGCAAGTGGGCATTCACCTCATTATTCACAGACTCCATTCATGGAAAATCACTCCGAACAAATTCTTCAAAGTGCTCTAAACGGAAAATAAGATCTCAAACAGGACTGGAAGAAAAACCTCTGTGGAAATTCTCAAAGATCATTCCAGTCCAGTCTCACTGCCAGTACTAGCCAGTATCAACAGCATCAGAGAAAGCTGCGAGAAACTTTGTGGCAAAAAGGTATAGAATAACATGTGCCCATATTATATTAGTGTATATAATAATTATTTATGTTTATGTTGTATTATATGGAAGTGGATGCTTTTTCCCATAAAGGATTAAGTTAACCCCAAAGTTCACGCACACGTATACATAAAAAAATATATATACACACACATGTATATGTATCTTCTCTATATATATTAAAACACACACGGAAGAGAGACTGCTGAAATCCTGTTTTCTATGGCATTCAATGTGCTCACATCCATTAAAACAACGCCAAATCTTGACTCAATCTACAAATCTGTCGGTCCCAAAGCTATACTCTAATAGGAAGCTCCACAGATTAATATAACACTGTTTACAAAGGAAAAATAAATAATTTAATCAGCTTTAAATTTGCAGCAGAAATATCCGCACTCGTGCCTACTCAAATATTTTGTCTGTCTCAAGGGCGTTCAGTCATGACATGAGTTTCTGGACTCATTGAGGGTGCTGGATAAGCCAGTCATTCTGCTTGGCTGAACTGCTTTTTGTAGTTTAAGATATATTTTAAAAAAAAAAAAAAGCATCAGAATGTCAAGCATGTTCACACATAAAAGGAAAACTGCAAAAATTTCTGCAAAACTCTGCTGATTCCAATACTTGCGCTGACTCAGCAAGACTGCAGAAGTGCCAGGCATTTAGCTACGCACATGCTATCTTGTACCCCCATCTTCAAGTGTCCCATCAACAAAACACTCGTCATCCATCACCCTCAGCAAGGACAGCCCCTTTCCCCCCCACCATCCTTTGAAACTCTTGTCACCCTTATGTTTTTCCTCTTGATGTTTTTTCTTTGCTAGTACTGTAATTTTTAATTTCTTAAGTAAAAAAAAAAATCTATTAAGGGAGTAGCTAACATTTTGAGACCAGGTACAGGGTACAATCATAGAATGGTTTGGGTTGGAAGGGACCTTAAAGACCATCAAGTTCCAACCCCCCTGCCATGGGNCCCATAACATTATTTCAGTGTCCCTACCTGTATTTTAGCACCGCGCGACCATAGCATGCTCTCTGATAGCAATGCAATGGTAGGTAACTGATTTCAAAGGGAAATGTTTCAGCTTCGGTTGCATAAAATTCCTTTTAAACACTCTCCAAATCTATTTTTCCTGGACGGAAAAATATAACTGGCTTCTGTGAAGCCACTGAACACTATTGATTAGGTAATGCATTTTTTAAATTCTCTAAATAAAGGGGAGTGAACACAGAAAGAGTTATTGATCCAGCTAGTCCAGCACCTTCATCCTAGAAAGCCTGGTTATATTTCAGCAGGTAAAGCCAGTATTTCCAACAGAGTTTGGGTTGCCTGTCCCACAACAATATCCTGAAAAAGAAGACTCTTCCCAAAGGCCAATTTAACTATTTGATTTTTCTGTTTTCAGGTACCATTAATTCTCTCTCATCTCCGAGAGAACTAGATATCTCAGCTCCATCAGCCTTCTGGGAAAGGGCATAAGAACAACATGCTGGACGCTTCTGTCTGCTTGACATGAGAGAGGAGCTGTAGGGATGGAAAACCTACACGTCATAGACTCAAAATTATACCTGCAAGAAATATAATGAATGGTATCAGTGTTTCCATTTACACGGAACTTTTCAGTATCGAAACTTAGCAGAAAAAGAAATGGGGGAGAGAGTCTTTGCTTTGGGGAGAGACTGGGTTTTATGTTCATTGGTCTCATCTTTGCCTGAAGTAAACCATCACGAGATTTATCGCAGATTACTGTGCTGCTTTATCTGCCAGCTCCCATAAACATAGGCCCCGTTCCATACAGAACCATAAACTCAGAGCACAAGATAATTAAATAGCCTGCTCTGTATTTGGTCTCTTCGACAAGATAGCAAGACACGAGCAAGACTGATTTACCCCACTCAGCGTGGGAATCACAGAAAACCAGATCCTCAGATTACTCACGTTTTCTCGGGTTCACCAGCTTCTGCAGAGCTGCTGCTATGCCCGTTCACTGAAGACTTGCTTGCTTCTCTACAGATTTATAACCAAGGATAATCTTCTGTACTTTGGAAAGTATTTTTCAATGCGTATATACCAATAGGGTACACCGCTGGCCTTGACTTTTAACATTGCCAATAGACTACAACTGTTTTTGTAAATATTTCAGGACTGGTGCACTTGTGCGAGATCAGCCTGAGCAGCGCTCACAAAGGAAACGGTAGAAGGCTTCTCATTTTTCATGCTTTCATTGCTGTGTCAAACCAGGTTATGTTGATGCGGGCTTCCTTCTTAATACTGTTCTCTAAGTGATTCACACACAACAACGTGATCCACGCCGGCTTTATTCAGTGCTTTCCGTGACCTTGATCTCCGAATAACCATTTTGCTACAGGAATTTATGCGGCAGAGTCAGAAGTAAAACTGATTTGACCAAGACGCACGGTGCTTACAATCGCTCATTCTTGTCAAAAAGACCTAGGTGATTTTATAAGCCACTTGTCTCACGTGGTCTTACCTTTGATGCAGCTTTTCTTCCGCAGTGGCAAACAAAACTAGCGCTAAAAACACTTCATATTAAAAAATGCCTAGTAAAAGGCATTTGCATAGAAAAAAATGCTTCGAAATTGCAGTTTGGCAACAACAACAGAGCTTATACATATGGATGCTCAGGGCAAGTTAGCAATAGTGGTTTTCTGCAAACCCTGTCTTTCAGATCCAAGGCTTTTTTTGCTATTTGCTCCTACTTTCTCTTACTTTAGGGAGTGACCTAAAAGTATCTCAAACCAGCATTCCTGACCCAACACTACAGGAAAACTGTTCCCCTCTCCGTTCCTCCTTACGGGACATTTTAGGAAAAGAAAATAAAAAAATATGTATTACCCTCAATCTTGATCCATTTAAGAATAGCTGCCTCATTCAAAGGCATTGATAGTATAATTCTGAATATATGCATTATTATACAAGGATTAGTTGACAAAACCCTCAACTTTCAGAAGACAGAATCATAGAATCCCCTAGGTTGGAAGAGGCCCTTAAGATCATCTAGTCCAACCATCAACCTAACACTGCCAAGTCCACCACTAAACCATGTCCCTCAGCACCACGTCTACCCGGCTTTGAAATACCTCCAGGGATGGCGACTCCACCACTGCCCTGGGCAGCCTGTTCAAATGTTTGACAACCCTTTCAGTGAAGAAATTTTTCCTAATATCCAATCGAAACCTCCCCTGGATGCGATGCTCTCCCCCTACAGTTATAGTTACTCTTTGATACAATTATGGGACAATCCAAACACAAAGCAGGAAGAAAAAGAAATTATGTATGATGACATACCAGCAAACCTAATCCATTCAGTTATGACCACCTACAGAAAACTGGGTTTATAGAGTTAGATCTCTCCCAGGGCCTGAAATCCCAGGCATTTATCCCACAGCCAAACTGGGATGCAATCAGAGTGGGATCCCACAAGTAGGTATAGGGTATGGAAAACTTTTTCGTGGATTTATGTCATGTTTGGAACATTTAGGGAGTTGGGGTACAGGGCTTGCTTTGCTAAAAGAGCTAAGCAGACTTTTAGTCTCGATTAACAAAACATGAAACAAAAAGCTGTCTAAAAAAACCTCTCAGAAGCCAAAAGGGAACGAGCCCTAAATACACCTCTGGAAGCTAGAAAATATTTCAAAAATAATTATAGTTGACAGTGGTTGACACATTTAATCATCTTCAAACATCTCTTCAAACACTAAACTCTCTAAAAGCTACCGAGCGTGTAGATGATTTATATAGTAACTAGGTAATCTGCACCAATTTATATAGTGACTAGGTAATCTGCACCGGACCTTTTAATTTTCATTACGCAGGGAGATGTGGCTAAAATACTGCCAAAAGGCCATAATACAAAATTAAAATTTAGCAAAATATATTATCTCTTCTTGCAAATTCATTCACCTCTCGCAACTTTAGGCCTGTGTCCAACACAGAAGGGGTTATTTTTAGCTCTTTAAAAGAACTAACAGGAATCCCATTGTGAAATACTCTCAGTTTCTTGCAAATAGCCTCATTATTTAAAAGATCAAAAGCATCTTGCTACCATGTGATGTAACTAACTTTGATCTGATGTTGTCTACTCAAACTTCAGAGGAGATAATTATTGGACTGTTAAATTTTTTTGCACTCTGACTGCAAATATCTCACTTATCCCTCTTCACGCTACAGATCCATTAACAATTAAAGGATTACATCAATATTAAAAAATGCGCGAGCCTTGCAACAAGATACTGATAAGCAATTTATAGTTGGTTAAATAAACAAGCATAGGAACTCTAAGGAAACACACAGAAACATCTGCATTTGTATCTAGCCGAAGAAGAAAACAGAACTATCAATTAATTATTCTGATTATGAGATATAACGATTACACGAGAAACTTTAGGGCATTTGAGAGTTTCCTACTGCTAAGGATGGATTCAAAAAACAAACAGATTCGCAGCAAATTAGTAGCCCTGGAATATTGCTCTGGAAAGACAGATATCAGGGGATTGCTGTCATCATCTCTCCAGTTTAGTCATGTAATTTCTTTTGAATCCTTTGAACATTTTCTGTTATTAATACAAACATACACGAACATGATGTTCCATCTTTGGTTAAGTCTATCACAAATGAGCGATCTGACTCATGAAAATAAGAAACGTACATCAACACTGTGCCTACGTTACAGCTCCATTTTTTTTTTCCCACGTGGTCCGTATCTGTGAACAGAAACTTTACCACAGAAATCTTTGATCTGCCAAGAGGGTGAATGCAATTACATCGTGCCATGGCCATGCAGCTTCGGTTTCCCCTTGCGGCGGCAGAGAGCAGCAGCCGCAGCGTCTTTCATCTCGGTGTCGGTCTAGTTTCATGCCTAGCACTATCTTGGCGTTCTGTCTTCTTCTGTTGGAGATTTTCATCATCCCATAGTCACAACCCTTACAGTTGTGTCACCTTGCCATCACGTACCTCTCAACGTGCGTGAAAATTCAGGTAACTAAGTTCCACGCGCCATCCTTCGAGCAGAAGGCACAACGAAGCCACAGCTAGGTGCCTTATAGACCGAACGCAGACAGGAGGAAGTTTTTTAAAAGGTACATAAAGGACCGAGAGTCTAGCTCCTATTAATTTTCACAGGAACTACATGGTGAGAAATGATGTACGCAATAACCTATGCAATGATCAGTTGCTCTTACCGAGGGATATTGCAATCTATTGGTGGGGCAAAATATCAATGCAATTTATTTCTACTTCTCCAACAATAATTAGTCACCTGCTGCACACTACAGTTAAAATCAACATATTTCAGTAGGGCAAATAAAGTATACTGCCCAACAACTTACCTGCCTTTTCAATATTTGATTCCTTATAATGAAAACAATTCCATAATAAATGAACTTCCACAATTATAAAGCCACCTTTTTATTTTTACCCAGTAAAACAATGTATTACATTAAAGTACCTAAAAGGAAGAGAACTCAACCCGCCGTCACCAGTAATTATTATATTTTGTTATGGCTTGATAAAAGGATATTGTTATACAAGCACTGAATATCCTATAATCCAAATTAAGGCTCTATTCACTAATGAAAGTATTTTTCATGCATAAGCTTTAAAGCCAGAATGCGAAATGAACAGCCGATGGAAATACGTTATTGTTTGACTAAGTATTAACTATGTCGTTCTTTAGATCTGACTGAATAACACTAATGTACTCTGCTATTGTTCAATGGTTTAAATAAAGAAAAAAAGAAAAAAAGGCAGCTACTGAATTTAAACCTATTTCAGACTCTGTTAATATTTGCCATGAAAAAGGAGCGGGGGGGAAAGCAGGGTCTCTCAGGAGGGCGCTTTGGTAAGATCTAACTAGGGGAACCCTCCGAGCACCACTGCCGAGTGAGGACTTTCATGAACCTACTTGGACTTCCGTTAATTTGGCAAGAAGATGCTAAATACATTGATTTTTCTTATCTCGCCATATTGACTGTTCATGAAATTAAATAAATAATTAAAAAGCAGCTACAAACCTGATTTTTAACTCGCTGTGCTTGCCATCAGGCACAGCAGGGACATCCGTTGTAATACCAAAAATAAGGCTTCAAGAAGGACAAACAAAGGGAAAGGACCGTGTACAGAAGGCAGTAGCAATTAGCATCTGATACCATAAGACGTTTGGCAACAGCAAGGCTATCGGGCACGGCGGGGGTATAAATACCTGACCAAAGCAGGGGAGGCACTTGTACAGTTTGCAGTTACTTGGCGTTCTGAAAATTAAGTCGTTCTGGAAAAGGGAGTAATTAAAAACGTCGTTGGAAAAGTGGGAGTAGTTCATGTACTCACCCAGCACTGACAGCTCTGCAGAGCCGCTGCTGTTCTCGTTTTTGTAGGTGACTACACACGTGTACGTCCCAGAATCATCCTCAGTCACGTTTGATATGAGTAAGTTACTGCCAGCCAGTAACGAATACTTTTTGGACCTGAAACATTGATAACACGTTGTCTACAGTGTGTTAAGGTGCTATCTCCATCTAGAAAAATACACACAGTAAATTACGCTGGAAGTAATTCTCAGCTGTGATTTTTGCTGTTAATAGCTTTACACTTCCATTTTAAATACCAGCCAGGTGACATTTATGGTCAAATTCCCCCCTTGGATTTGGTGCCGAGATGAGTTATTGCAGTAGGTAGGAGACACATCCAGTCTCCCTACCATGTAAGGAGGAAAACCTCCTGGCCTCCAAACCCACCCCACTGAATTTAAAGCATTACTCAGTGGTTTGCTGTCCTTTGCTCAAGGAAAGGTAACGTTAGCTACGCGACCCACGAAGGACTGAGCTACCTGATGGGGAGCACTTCATCTCCTCGCAGCCAGGTGAAGGTGGGAGGGGGGTACCCAGAAACGCAGCACTCCAGAACAGCATCCTGCCCTTCCATGGCCACCACGTTCGACGGTCGCTGCAGGAAAAACTGCTGCCTGTGCAAACCTGGATCTATGAGAGCAAAAGAGACAGTTATCATCCATTTTAAAAAACAAACAAACAAAAAAAAAACCCAAAACAAAAAAAAAAAGCCAAACAAACAAAAACCCCCAAAAAATCCCACCACACAAAAAACCAACAAAACAAAACAACGTTCTTTTTGCTGGGAATGGGGAATATGAAATGACTGATGAATAAAGGACCCGAGAGACCGCAGCTTTCACAGATTCTTACTGATGGGAAAAACGAAAAATCATGGCACACACATATAAAAAGTGTATCAAATGGCAATCTTGGAGCTGCTTACAGGTTGAACCCAAGGGAGCAATCCGAAGGCAGAAAAATACCAGCATTTGGGAAAGCGAGAAAGGACTGTTTTTAGCCTGGTATTAAAGTCAGGTCTTGGAAAGCCACAGCAAAAGGCACAGAAGGCAAGAAAAGACAGAGATACGCAGTAGGGTTAAGAGTGGTAGTGGATTAACGACACTATTTTGGAGTTGCAAGGGGGAAGTTCATAAATATGGCAGGTGAGAGAAGGCAAGGACAGCTTCAAGTTAGGAAAACACAGAAAACAAAGAATGAAATAACCTGAAAAATCTGAATTGAGAAGGAATAAGTAGAAAGATCAGTGGCCCAGGTTCTCCTTTGCCTGACCGAAAGTGCCCACATGGCCACCCAGCACGTCGGAGGCTGTCTCAGCCAGCCCTAGACACCCACCTGTGGGCAGCCGAGCCCGGCTCAGGGTGCCCGCTCCAGGATGAGCTAAATCTCTGCCTCTGACTGCCACGGGTGGATCCCCACTGACCAGGGGACAACCCACCTTCAGGTGACAACCTAGACCCAAATCCCACCCACTGTGCCTGAAATACCAGCAAACAGAACCACACGCCAAGGAAATCAGTCGGGTTTGTTTGCTTTTTAATGAGTCTGTTCCTTCTCTTGAAAATGACTTCATTTTCTTATCACAGATGTTGAAACAAATGTGCTGGACTACAGCCATTAAACATTACTCCTTGTTTCCTGACACAAACATAAAAATCACACAATATAAACGAATATTCCCACCAAATTAACAGCTACAAGATCTTCCAGGATCATCTCCAAGTAATCAGCTGGTTCTCCCATACAAGTAGAAAGCAACTGTAACTGGCTGCGTGCATTCATTATGGATTTACACCGACGGCATATTCCAACTTCTTACTGTAACCAGATGGACACGCAACTTCCAGCCGTCAGTAAGTGCAACCGATGCAGAAGTTAGCACACACAACTCAATAGCTGCCATCTGTGACGACGTCTCAGCTGATCGCAGTGGTGCCCTTGGCCTGTGACTTGCACGGTACCTCTTGCGATAACCGCGCGTACACATACTACCTTCACGTATACAACTAAATACATGGGAGCTAACTAGCAGAAAACCAAAGTTTTTTTGTTTAGTTTGTTTTGATTTTTTTTTTAAGTCAGTTGTCCAAAGATAAAAACAGATGTGCAAAACCAGAAAGGAAATACAATCTGTAAATGGTATCCTGATCTTAATATGGGAGTGTCTCCTTCCCTTCAAAAGCACTGAGTTCTGAAACCACAAAGAGGTCGTCTTTGATTAAAATTATTATCCTGGTTCGGATAAAAGATAGGAGCAGCAGTAAAAATATAGAGGAAAACGCCATCAATGAAGATTAAATTTAAAGTTAGAAAAAGGAGACAATTGATAATTGAAATTGAAGGCTTTAGCAGACTACATTTGGCTGGAAGAGTTCTTCAAAGCCATCCAGAACAAATGGAATTCCTGAGCTGGTACAGACTGGATATTAGACAAAGCTGAAAAATCCTAACACACAGAGAAGAAGCTCAATGTATATTTCTATCCTGTACTTGGAAGAATGCAAGATAGCACATTCATTTTTTACAGTGAAGCAAAATACAGTTCTGTTGTATTGGAGACTAGAAACAACATTAATGAGACATCACCAGTGTCTTAACTCCTTCAATGAAAATAATGTTTTCATTACAACTCTGTCAACAACCTGAAGATCAGTGAAAAACTCGCACAGATTACAGCAACACCATCCTTCAAGAAAAGTGAAAACCAACAGTATTTTATTTGGGATTTTTCCTCTCTCCTGTAATTTGCCTGGCAAAATTTTGGATGTTCTTGAGAGACATAATTGAGTGAACATCCCAGCGAAAGCAAACCTGTTAGCGTTAAAGGTATGCAGGCAGACAGCAAGACCAAGCCCAAGGTTAAGCTGAAAGGGTACCGACATGAGAAACCACTCAACACTGGAAGGGGAAAGCCACTGTCCAACACCAAATTGGGACTCAAATCGTTAGAGAATAATGGCAGATGACAGAGGACGGACTCAAAGGTAGGCAAGCATTTTTTTATTATTATTTAGGATCCCTTAATTAACATAAAATTGTCAAAAATGCTTTAGTCTAAAATGTATTTCAAATTAGTTTCTCCATTAATGGGTAGCTACATACAATTTCAGTGTGAGAAAATACCAGTACTACGCATCCCTGTAACATATCTTCATAAGCTTTTATCCCCGCTAAAGCTTACGTTTAATAATCATCATCTCCTCTCTTGCTTAGCTCTCTTTTCCAACACTTATTCTCATTTAGGACGGCTCCTTTGGCCTCCAGCAGCCATCTGTGCCGGTAAGGTGGCAGTGCCTTGGGCTGGCTGCTGCTCGCCTGGCTCTGCAGAGAAACGCCCCCTTGCCTGGAGGAGGGAGAGGGTCCCACGCTCTGCCATAGCACTGCTATCGCCTGCTCTTCATCATTTCACCGTCTTCATCAACACTGGCCCAGGTTGCCCAGAGAGGTGGTGGCTGCCCCATCCCTGGAAACGTTCCAGGTCAGGTTGGATGGGGCTCTGAGCAACCTGACCTAGACAAAGACGTCCCTGCTCATGGCAGGAGGGTTGGACTAAATGGCCTTTGAAGGTCCCTTCCAACCCAAACCATTCTATGGTTCTATTACTTCCATCTCTTGCTGCATCCAAGACTCCCAAACAGAAGCCCTAAGCTCGCATTTGAACTTTTCTGAACTCCCTAATGATCTAGCAGCCAGCTGAAAAGGCGGCATCTTCTCTACATCCCTCTTCCATACGCAAACGCAGCTCAAAAGCAGATGGAAACCAAATGTGTCAGTTTTGAAGCAACGTTTTGCTGTTTGATTTCCAGTTGCATGAGGAGCGCAGGGTACAGCCAAAGTTAGCAGCTTAAAGCCACACAGAGTTGAAAAAAAAAATCTGTTACAGGAAGGAGAAAAAGAAGAAAATATCTTATCCTTTTCAGAACAGTACAAAGGAGAGAGCTGTGGTTTCAAACCCACAAAGATCAGAACTTGCACATTTATTCAGGCAAGTCCCCAGCAAGGGCTGAGCCTCCTAGGAGGGTGGCAGCCAGCATCCACTGTACCGAACACAGCCCACAGAAATCACAACCCCACTCGGTCCTTACGTCCGCACGGTAAAGGCTGGTGTTTGTTTTACTACCAGAGGGATCTGGGTGGAATAGCTAACACTTTTTGTTTAAGCATCAGGAAACAAAACCACAGCTTTCATAACACAAAATGCTAGTTTCCCATGAGTACTTGGTAAAGAGGACTGACATGCTATCACAGACTGTTAAAGTCGGCATATCACAACCTCTGCCTTTGTACCACCTTCCAAAAAACCAGAGGTGGTCTAAAACCAGAGCTCAGTAACCAGGACGTGAAAGCCAGTGTTATCTGAAGCTACAATCACTTAGCCATAGCCTTCCAAGGAACCAAGGAGTCTCCAAAGGCACCCTTTCCCTAGGGTGGACATCCACAATTTCCTCTCAAAGAGCTAAGATCCACCTTGAACAACAGGATGGTGTTGGATGTTAAAAGAATTCCTTGACCAAGAAGTCTGTGGGACAACAGACTGCAAACCTCTGCAGTGGAGTGGTACAGTCTCAATTCACTTATGCTTGGCAGGGGGAAAAAATAAAATAATTAAAAAAATAAAATAAAATAAAAATCACTAAACATGTTCTGAGTAAACCCTACAAAAATACGCATCAGTGACACATCAGACCTTGAGAGGAACTCGGGCCTTTTTGTGAGCTGGAGGAAGCGGTACACACCTAGTGCCCAGGCAGGCATTCCAGCACCTGCTTCAGACTTGCTTTATAAAACTCCTCACTGTTGCACCAGTGCAACCAGTTATTTCCAGCTGAGAAATAAAAAAAAAGGATCAGTCCAGCAAATTAGATTTTTACATTAGAGAGAAAGGAAAAATGAGTGAGGAGATTCTAAGACCCAAGGGCCATTAAACCTTGTTTCTTGTCTAAGCCAGGGCACAGAATCGCACCCATCCTGAGCTCAAGCGCATGTTTGAATGAAGTGTGCTCTTCAGGAAGGCACCCAGTCTTGATTATGAGATATTCAAGGTCTCGTTAAGTCCTTCTCCACTTGATTAAAGAGCACTCGGGGTATTCTCCCTGACAAGGTACTTGTACACCATAATCAAGCCCACATAATCAACCAACGATGGACCAGCTTCAGCAGATGAGAAATTCTTTGCGTGAAGCCCTGGCTGCATTGGAGGCACCAACTTCATTTCAGCCATGATTTAATCTCTTACACGCCAATGTGTCGTTTGTGGCCTGGGCTCACAGCTGCGATGCCCCCATCCACGGTGAGGTGACGGGACACCTCTTGGTCTTCTTCAGCTTTAGCTTTTCAAGCAAAGTGCTCGAGCGGGTCCAGGCGGAGCGAGCTGCTCCCACCTACAGGCCACAGACCCCACCACCGCCTGCGCCCGCAAGACGCACGCTCTGAGCCTGATGCTGGACCAGCACCAAGCTGGAAGCAAGGGCTAACGCTGACTTCCCAGCCTGCAGAGCACCTACTACGTCGCTGGCATTTGTTGATTTTATTTTGTATAACAATGTTTAAGAACGAACATATAGACCTAAAACCAATTATAAAGCAGTGAGCTGTAAGAACTTATTTTCCCCAAAGAAAGCAAAACCTCTCGGTTTGTATTTACCTTTTTTCTTGAGCACACAGTGTGCAGTAATGACGTACAGCTATACACACGTTTTCTGTGCTCGTTAAATCAATGACACATAGTTGAAATTCAAACCCACAAATAGGATTTGCAAACGCGTATGTGATTTCGATAGTCCCCATTACACTGATATCCGAGAATACCACACTGTTGGGGAAAAAAATATACATCTCCACAAAGTCTTATTAGGGTAAGTCATTTCATCTCCTTTTTATAGATGGCTAATGGAGTAATTGAGAGTTTTTGTGATGTAACTAAGGACATATACATATTCTGTAGCTGGGAAAGGTCCTGAATTATTTTTTTCTGCCAATCTTCTGTTAAAGGCATAGCTTCTGTGACATTTTACCAGCATACTTTACAGTCAATCACTGATCGCTCTCTCAACAAACCCTCAGATTTGTGTCAATATGCATTGATAAGAGTCGGGGACGTATTTATTCTCACACCAAATTGGCCTTCAGCAAGTGGAACTCAAGACAATGCAATTTATTTCTGTCTTCCAAGGCAAATGAAGTTGCAAGCAGTTCACTTGGATTCAGCCATACAGATACAGCTCTTTGGCACTCGAGGAGAAAAACGTTACTGCAGTATTTTCACTACATTATAGATTGGAAAAAAGGAATCGCTTCCATCAAAATGTGTTGCATCGTGTTGTATGGCATCTCACTGTGCTGAGCTACTTTGTGCTACACTGCATTTCTAAGTGTTATTCAATTGACAAAAGACTCCCATCATATTATACACATGAAAATTTTTCTGAACGTATTTGGGTAATATTGTACTTTGCCGGTACGGTTTTATTTTTTTATTGCAGCAGTTTTTATATTGCAAATTATAGAACTGAGATGCCTTTAATGTGACACTGATGTGACGGACTATCTTTAAGTGTTCAATAGTCACATTTCTAAATTCGATTAAAAGAGATAAAGATTTATAGCAAATAAAACCCAATTTTGCTCTCTGCTGTCAGTGAAGAAAGGCCAGCAAAATTCCCCAACCTGATCCCAGCATCACGCCTAGAGGCTGAACGCTTAATCCCAATGAGAAAGCAAGGGTTATGTGTGACCAGCGTTAGAGAAATCTGTCATTAAAATGATACCGATCTCTCAATATACCGAATGCATTAAAATGTATAACCAGAATGCAGTTACTACTTCGGGATTTTGCTTTTTTTTTGCCTCCACCTCCCAAGCCCCTTGCTAGCATTTTTCTGGTTCGGCCCTTGTGCCCTTCCCTCCCCAAGCCCGGCTCAGCAGAGCTCCGAGATGCGACACGACCAGGAGCATCTAAGTAATAGGGACACGCAAAGACGGTAACGTTAGCACCGACACACATCAGGGCGCGAAGACATTCTTCTTACTGTACTAACTTCAAAATACATTAACTAAAGTGCAAGGAAAACTGTGCCAAGTCGCTGAGACTATACATCAGGGGTCCTATTTCTAGCTTTAATGATGATTTCTTGCGAGACACTCAGTTTCCTCATCCATAATGAAGACAAAAATATTTACAGCCCTTTGCCTTGTTCTTTGAGATCCTCAGGTAACAGAATAATATAAAATTTATTACTGCAGGGGTAGAGAAGGGACATTGCTGGTTTGTATTTACAAGACAAAAGGAGGAAGCTTTTTCTCTAGCCATTAAAGTTTTAGAGGCAAAATTGAAACAGAACGAGGAACTGCTCCACAACTACATTATCCTCTACCCTGAAAATGGAGAATAGAACTGAGGCGAGAAAGCAGCAACACGTTTACACCCTTGCTTTCAGCCGAGCAGCAGAGCTTTGGCAGACGTTGCTCTAGACCTACATTGTCCTTGAGATGCAAAGACACAAGCGACTAAGGAGGAGCTGTTTGATCCAGGTAGTAACTGAATCCAGAGAAGAACCTAATACAAGATTTTCGATGCGGTCCTATGACCATAACTGGAGAGGAAAGAGATTTTACTCCCAGTCCCAGCCTGTTTTGAGTCAAAAAAATAAAGATAATTAAAAAAACCCCAAACAACAAAGACTAGCTTAGTCAACTTTTAGAAACAAGTAGCAGCCCCAAACTGATTCGTAGCTTTTAACTGGCAAATGAGACAATCTTTTAAATCCTTTTATGGCCGTTATCTCTGAGCCTCCTCCAAACCTGCCGCATCATCTGACACCCTACGCCACACCAGCCTCCGCACGGATGTCCCCCATCTCCCGTACCACGACCCTGCCGTTACCCTTACCGGGATCTCAGTAGCCTCTCTCACAGCACCGTTCCACCCTCCTTCTGCTGATTACTCAGGATGAACCTCCAAGATTTTTGGTTGTAAGAAAGCATTTGCTCCAGCCCCTAGGCTCGCCTATGATACGGCCAATATGATCAATCACGTTAAAATATTCCTTTTTTTGTCTTAATTATGCCCTATTTAGAAAGTTCTGTACAGCAATCCACATTCTTCAGTATTTACCACGATACACGCATACGCCTTTCAATTGCAGTTTGATTGTTATATGGTATATTAGAGAGTACAGGATCAAGAATATATCCCTGGCTCTTCGTGAGGACTCTCACTAAAGAAAATACCTGCTCAGTGATCATTTCTTATTTGCAGACTTGATGGCTATGAATCTGATCTAGCGTACAGATGCTACGTTGATTTTCAATTTCTCTAGTGTCTTAGGCAAGAAATCCTCACAAAGCTCCTACAATGACACAAAACATCACCAAAAATTCTGTTGACATCCTCTGTTTTCACACACTGATACCGACGGGTTTGAATTTATGGACCACCCTATTATTTTGTGTCTCAAAGATGCCAGCGTGACAGACCATCAGCTACTCAAGGGTTTGTTTGTTTGTTCCAGACCACTGGAAACATCACTATTCAAAATTTATAGTCAAGAATTAATGGTCCTGAGAATTTCTCAGCTTCTCCAGGAGCTACATTGTTATTCGGATACAGTGACCTGAAAACATCTGGTTTTGGACAAGCTTTTTAAGCCACTCCTGTCAAGATAGTACTAAATTTTTATTTTTTTTTTTTAATATATAAAAATATCTTCAAATAATCAATGCCATACATACAAGCACATATTTTTTTCAAAAATGAGTTGTGGGTTTGGGGTTTTTTTTTGTTGGGTTTTTTGGGTTTTGTTTGGGTTTGGTTTGGGTTTTTTTTACTTTTCTGCCTTGTAAATAGTGAAACAACTTCTACCACTTTCACCCATTCATAATAAATACTGTTTCAGTTATATTTGAAAAACATTTGTACCCTGAACTTTACTAATTCTTGATATCTTTCATGTCTTTGATTGCTTTGACCCTCCACAAATTCTGGATTTTAATTCATCAGTACTATTTTCACATTACTTGCTCCAATTTTCAATTTTTTTCTAATTTCTTTGTAACCAAACTGCTGGGGGTTTCAATTAGGACTGCCTTTTCTCTCAGTCTAATAACACTGTCTTGTGTATATATAAGATATACTTGCAATTCCCCAGTAGCCATGTGATTCATTCCACTTAAATTCTCTCTACCAGCCACCTTGACTCCCGCACTGGGGAATTCTCTTCTGGTTTAAGACACAACTTTACAAAACATACTGGTGAGGAGACAGTTGTGTATGTTTTGCTAGCAAAATGGGTTAACGGTCAGAGAAGGCAGCCAGGTATTTCATGGAATTAAATGAAAATCAAGCAAACAAATGAACAAAAGCCCCAAAAAACTAAACCAAACCCTGCAAGTTCATAGAATGCCAAACCTGGACGCCACCTTCAGTTGCGTCCGTCTCTGATGTTTAGGATCTAATAGCCATAGTCATTAATAGTCACTAATAGTTTAGGAGCATGTTGTTATTATTATAATTATTAGTAGTATGAAACAATACTTCATATTAAAGCTTTAGTGCCACTATTCATTATAAAACAAATCCCAAAGCAGGAAGGCAAAGGCTGTTCCAACACTACCAAAGTCCCTTTTTGTTCAAGATTCTTTGTGAACTGCATTTGGAGAGCACAATCGGTGATAAATCTCAAGTGAACTACCTTGTTCTTCTCTGGATATCCAATTCTGCAATCCAGCCTATGGTCCACTCGTTGACAGGATCAGCATCCTCAAGCCACCTCAGTTTCATGAGGTTACTCCTATACCAGGAGCCTTCAATAACGCTTTCAAACACATTCACAAATAAATTACGTCATATTCTTAAGGTCCTTGTTCTGAACTCAATCTGTGCTTCAAATGTAAGTACTAAAACCCAATCCCATTTAGAGCAATCACCAAAACCTCTATGCATATTTAATAAATACGAACCCTAATGAGGCAACTAGCCAGGGCGCGTTGAGCAAACAGCTCTTCAGTAGATACTAGTCCTTGTTCTTGTCATTGCGTTGATGTCAAGACCAGCCCCCTGCTAAGAGGACACACTGACCGTAGGGACGTCCATCTCCCTCCTCGTTTTTATTTCCAACTAGGCAAGCTGCTGTAACATAGGGAACTGATGGTTGTCTGTATAACGCAACGGACTACTTAAGCGCTAATCAGATTTATCTTGGGGAGAGAGGAAAAACAGCTCATTCCCCAGGATTACTAATAAGCATTTTAAATTTAACCTTTTCTTTGTTAAAGGTCAGAATATAGCTGGCTTATAAAGCGACCTCAGCAATGGTATTCATTTGGGATAATCCAGATACTGGAAGTTATTACATGGATCTTTTGTAACTAGGAATTTACCTTCTAAGGATACATGTGGAAAGACGGTAGCACGTGTGCACGCTTCTCACACCCCCTGCCTTGTTTTCAAACTTGACTTTAACAGATGACACCTCAGGAGAATATATATTTACCAAACAAGAAAATATTTTTCCCCCCGTCAATTCAAATAGTATCAATAATTAAAAAAAAAAAAAAAATCAGAGTAATCCCACTATTGCTAGGTAACGCAGCACGTTGTGTGATAGGGCGTACCCCACCCAAATAGTTCTCTCCTAATGAGGTAAAAATGAAACCTTTAATAGAAATGATCGCATTTCCGCAGCACAAGTGATGCCCGCGCTGGACGCGCTGCTCAGGACAAGGCTTTTGATCCATTCGTTGCTCAGTTTGCGAGGCAGGAGGAGCAGTGACTAGAAATCCAGCCTTGATTTAAACGCAATAGATGGAAATTCAGTACAAATATAAACAGTTCCAATGGCTATTACTGGTTTTAAGCATTTAACTTTTTTCTGCTTGCAAGAATATAGCTTCAGGTTTCTAGTCATTAGGTTTTCATGTAGTTTATAAAAAATTGCAGATTAGAGAGCCTTTTTCCCCCAAGTAAGTGCTTACAGAGCACACTAACAGCACGTCTATAAAGATCACCTGGATGAAGTACAAAATTTCCCATGTGTTTACCACAAGGCAGGCTATGTACAGAAAACACTGTAATTCTTTTCTGAACTGTTATTAATTTATCAACATTCACTCCCCCAGCTACTGCCTCAAACTGGAAGCTCATATTCAAGCTGGTAGTCAGGCGACAGAAATACCTCCCAGAGCATCCTCCACCCCAAGAAGGAGCTTCCCACTCTGGCATGCATCACCCGGCCGCTAAACGAGTGGCAAAATTACATGTGGTGCAAACGAGTTGAGCTTATACCATGACCTAGATCCATCTGTGGAGGGGACCCGGCTCCGGTACCGTGCCATCACCTCTGCAATTGCTTCATCTATAAGTGACACTTTTTTGCTGGGGTTTTCGTTTGGTTGTTTTGTTGTTGTTTGGTTTTTATAGGTGGTAATCAGAATTAGGGCAAGGCAACCCTGCAGGAAATAGGCACTAGGGAACACAAACATGAAATTGGTTAGATTTAAAAAAAAAAAAAAATAATCACAAGGTTCATTATTTATTTTAAGTGGGCCACATCTGTTTTCATCTAAGAATAAACACTGTTAAGCACTAGCTGTTGAGGTTAAGAATAAGGTAACGACCTGACTTAGACAATTAGTGGCCGTTAGGGAACGTACATCAACACAGGGATCCTCCCGCGGCATAAAAGATGAGAAGAAATCTTTAAGTTATTTCTGCACCTGACACAAGCTCAGCATGTTGCATGAGGAACTGACGACTGAGCTTCAGAGACTGCGTGCTTCAGCTTAGCCAGACCTTCCTCATGACTAATTTTAACTATAAAACTCATTAAACAACAAACTCATGCTGAACAACATAATTCAGTATACTCTGCCCCTTTCGTTTCCCATACAGACATTTACCAAATCAGATGACGTCACACACGATGCTTCCTGTGTTAGCATGACTATTCAAACTCAAGCTAAGGCAGTGGTAAGTGCAAAACTCTGTCAATACCACGATGTGATGCTGTATTTAAATAAGTCTAACATGATAGAATTACCGAACGGTTTGAGTTGGAATGGACCTTTAAAGGCCATCTAGTCCAACCCCCCTGCCATGGGCAGGGACACCTTCAATTAGACCATAGAATCATAGAATGTGTTGGGTTGGAAGGGACCTCTAAAGGTCATCTAGTCCAACCCCCCTGCAGTAAGCAGGGACATCTTTAACTAAATCAGGTTGCTCAGAGCCTCACCAAGCCTGGCCCTGAATGTCTCCAGGGATGGGGCCTCTACCACCTCCCTGGGCAACCTATTCCAGTATTTCACCACTCCCATTGCAATGAACTTCATCCTAATGTCTAGACTAAACCTACCCTGCTCTAGTTTAAAACCATTGCCCCTCATCCTATCGCTACATGCCCTTGCANAGGCAGCACTGCAGGGGGGTCTCCCCAGAGCAGAGCAGAGGGGCAGAATCCCTTCCCTTGCCCTGCTGCCCACGCTGCTGGGGATGTGGGTGGCTTTCTGGGCTGCCAGTGCACATTGCCGGCTCATGGCCAACTTGTAACACTGCAATTGCTCTTCTATCAAGTGGAGTCACTTGAGCATCAAAGCAAACCTGAGTTCATGAGGCAACTTCTGCTGAATGCCGTTACTTAAACATGGCCATTAACCTCTCCTTCCTAATGCCTTCTCGTGGGATCCATTCCCATTCAGTCCTTTTTGCTGCTGTTATCCTTCTCTCCTCACAAGTGCGACCGTGAGGAAGGAGCTGAATGCCACAGCAGCAGCCAAACTCCATTTGCATTAAATATGAAGGAATTACACAATATTGTTCCCGTTATCTTGCACCGCAGCTCAGCAGACAAGCTCAGGGACAGAGAAGGAACCTCCGTAACAGACAACAGTACAGCAGCAGATTACTGGAACGGCTAGTGATAAACGTGGGGTTATTTATAAATAGAATTAATAGCTTTCAGGCACTGAACTACTCAACTTTTGCTTTTAAAACATCATCTGTATTTCTGAAGTGTACAGACCTCCCAAAGAAATTTACTCATTAACTTACAGAAGTAATGAACGGTGCTAAGAATTAATTCCTTAGTACTGGTTTGTATAAGATCTTCTGCCGCCTTTTTTTTTTTTGTACAGTAGCATTATTCTCTTAAAATTAATTAGGTGAGTGCATGTAGTTATCTGAATAGGTATTTCCTCATGTTTTCAGTATTTGCTGAAACTTTTCACCTGGGAGTAAGTTTCCGGACCGCAGAGAAAAGAAAAGCACTTCAGTTAGGTGAAAAACTGCGCATTTGAAATGAGCTTTCTGCAAAAAGCTGCAATAGCTACTCTTAAAATTAAGAGCAACGGATAAAACCCGACACCTTATACACTCCTCAAGAGTTTTGCTCAGGTTGGTTGGGCTTTTCTACAAAAGCTCTTCAGAACCTGTTCCCGTACAGCCCGTGTACTTCTCCAGGCAGAGGGTTTCTCACGGAGGATTTAGCGAGGCTGGAGCTGTTTGTAAAATGTGTTTATCGATGCGCTGGGAGGAGAAGCCGCCCCTTCCAGAGCCTCCCCGGGCAGAATCAAGCTGCACATCGGAAACACACTTGCAAACGGTCACTTTTAAAGTGTCTTTTACTTACCAAAGTAAAAACATCATGCCCAGTGCCTTGCCCCACCTTTTAGACACATTAAGCACCTACAAACTATTTCTCTTTGGTAATGGGGGTTGAAGGCTCAACTATTCCTTCATGTACCCGGTGAGTTAAACTACAGGCTTGAGTCCGGTAGGGTGAATTTTACTTCTTTGTCCAGGAAATCAGTAATTCCTTCAACCAAATTTTTTGTTTTTCTAACCGGTATTCATGCTGGATGATGAATTTTTCTATCAAGAGGAGATATAGATACCTCCAGACCCACCATAACGTCAACTCAAATATTTAAGCCACAGGCACTCAGACTAAAGAAACTAAATGACAAAAGATGTTTATCCCTCGTTCTTTTTTCCTGCGGTCTCTTTGGAAGCTGTAGAGAAGATTAGACGTTATTTGCCAGGATTGTGGTCAGTTTTGCCACAAATCCTGACAGATACGCTGTGTGTTCAAACAAATCACAACCACTACCTGTAGAAGCAGCAGCATTTTAAAAATACGGAATTATGATATGCTACCTACAGTTTTTTTGTTGTTTTGTTGCCTATTCCTTTGAATAGGATTTAAGACTTTTTCTTTTTTTTTTTTTCCTCCTCACTAACCAGGGGAAAAAGGCCAACAGGAGTTTTCTGCCTTCACTAATCATGGAAGAGCAGAGCTGCAACTGAGGCCAGATTTCTACCAACAAGCAAAAACAGGAGAGGCAGAATTAGCAGCAAAGTATCAGATAGCTGCGAACCATCAAAGCGTGCACACGAGAACAAAACTCCCAAGAGGCTCACTAAGATCTGAATTTTTTTGTTTCAGGAACAGCACTCATTTCTTATAAGAGCTGCTGTCTGCTCACGTTATTCAGAAATGAGACCTTGTGCTGCTTGCCCTAAGCCAAAGTCTGAGGGACGCCACTAGTTCCTTGTTCTATATTTTCCTCATTATTTGCTGCAGCGTTTCCCTGGTATAAAATTTTAACATGCTAGGAAGAGATAAATTAATTCCCCTCTCTCCTATAGACAGCCTGAGAGAGGCCATTTAGCCAGGATGTGAACGACCAAAAGTGGGAAAAGGAAGAAGCATCAATCCATCCTCAAATGATTAGAAATGTAGATGCACGCACGGCAAATTAACAATACTCGGAGGAACTGAGGAGGCTGAGAAAAATCTTCCAGGTCTGTCTAAAATACAAAGTTTTGTGATTTTCTTAATTTTAAACAAGACATCTGGAAAAAAAAAAAAAACTCACAAACCTTTTTCTCCCCCTCCATGTCTCTCACTGCCATTAATAACCGCGGAGGCAGGAATGCCTCAGGAATGCGTACGGAACGGCACAGGGCTCTAAGGCTCACGATGAGCTTGGAAGCCCCCAAGAGCAGCCACCCTGGGGCAGCCCGTTAGATAAACCAACACATGGGGAACAGGCCCACGCTACAGAGACGGGGCACAAACTCTGGTCCTCAAAAAGATAAGGCAAAACCAGCAGGGAACTCCAGGTAAGGTGCTCTTCCCCTGTTGGCGGCTGTTCTGGCTGTGATTTTGCTTTGCAGCTCCAAAAGGGATCAATACCTACCGCTGTACCAGAAAGCGAGAACACGGGCTTTGGTTTGTAATCCTCGTTTTAGAGGGTGTGGGGGTTTACTTCGTCTCTTTTGGTGTCAAACCACAAACACAGAAGAAACTGTAGTCCCCCAAATTCCACTGCAATAAACCCCAGAGCTATTATAAAGCACTCCCAGAAATGAGGAGGAACTCAAAGTGTCAGTGTTGTTAGTACACGGACACTTCCCTAGGGCTGATCCTGGCCTTCCTGATCTCTACAGCATTTGGACCATCTCAGAAGTTTGAGAATCCTGCTCAGTTACCTCTCAGGGAGAAATCATGCAAACCAACAACATTTGTCTAGAAAATGCATATATAAAAAATTTCTAAAAATACAACATCTCCGTCCCATTTAATTTGTGGTTACAAGTTAGCGTGTAGGACTAGAAGGCAAGGAGATTTGGCAGCAATACCTTTTTCAAACCACTCTTCTGGTGCTCAGTTCTTGATACAGCGGTAAACCACCTACTTAGCCGATGAGTTGATTAAGAAGGAGAGCAAGATGCTCACTTGGCCGTGAATTTAGGAACATTACCTGACACAGTTAAACATTGTCAGATCCCAAACTACGCTCTGGGACACTCTGCAGATCACATCAGGCACTGAAGTATCCGAGCAACCTAACTTTGAGTTGGTACATTCAGCAGCTAGTCCCACCAGATTGCCTTTCCAATCAACGGAGTGAGAGGAGCTCTTCCACAGTGCGCTCTGGGACAACAATTAGGGTACCCTGAGATGGGGAATACTCCTCTCTCTCCGTTGACCAGGTAAAAGAGACCAGCTTTGTACAGATCTAAATTTGGTACTTGGAAGTTAGGCAGCGTGAATACTCTCCTACGGTGCCAACTCCTCACCTTTGCATCCAACTGCTTCTAAAGGTCTCCAGGCTCTTCCATGGGAAGAAGAACTTGGAAGCTTGTAGAAGTAACTGGAAAGAAAGCGGGATAAATCAGCCTAGCTGCCCCAGGAAGAGTGACTGCTCTTTCAGAGAACCAAAGGACACGACCAGACAAGAGAGAAAGGTGGTATAGAAGGGTCTAGTTCTCACCTGCCAAAACTCTGACTTCTGCATCATTTCCAGTTCTGGAACTGGCTGGGTTTTTCGCCAGGCATCGGTAGACCCCGCTGTCCCCATGCTGAACCCTGCTGATCTGTAAGGCTCCGGAGGGCAGGACGGCCACCCGCGCGTCACCCGGGCTCGGGAACAAGTCCTCCTGGTTTCGCTGCCAGTGCACCACGGGCATGGGCTCCCCCACGACTTCACACTTCAGCAGAACGGTGTCTCCTGCAAAAGCCGTGACAGATTCTGTCTGGGAAAGAAACCTCAGTGGTCCTGCAAACACAAGCAAAAAAAAAAAAAAAGAACACAATTATATGGCTGCTGAAAAGAGAAGTTGCACACTTTCCATGCTGATCTGGATTTTGTTAGCAATCCTGACCAAATAAAGAAAGAAATCATGCGATATTCTGAAAACTACTTGGAGATTGCTATAATGGCAGGGTGACTAACACTTTCCTCTGTAAATTACACTCATTAACAGGAAAGAAAAAGATGTGTTATCAACACAAAGAGTAACAAATTGCACCTGTTAGTTACAAACCCACTCGGGAACACCTTTAACAAAGTACGGATCCGCCATCACGCAATCCAAACTGCTCGGTACCGGGCGGCCTTCAAAGGAAAGTGCAACTAAACCTACGGAAGGGTAGGAAAATGTTAGTGTCACACCTGGCTGCATTGCTCCTTCCCTCCAAATAACAGGAAAAGGACTCTCAGAAGCCTCTGCTAATTTAAGTTACTCGGGTCATATAATCAAATACTTCAAATGAGGAACGGCCTCTGTCTGTTTTTCCTTAAAATATTTTTGATTTGTGAGGGCAGGAGAGCAGAGCTGGGAGCTTTAACTGCACACCTCCCAGACAGCCCGGCCTCACTCGGTGCAAAAGCAGGAGGACCACGTCCTGCCCGTGCTCCAGGAGAAAAAAACAGCAAGAACAGGACACGGTCTGCAAGACTCAAAGCGCAAGTGAAAAACGATGTCAAGATCAGGGACTTTATTACCTGGAAGTATTGTTGCTTTACAAAGAGGATAGACAAACTCGGAAGGAAGGAAGAGAAAAGGAAAAAAAAAAGGAAAAATAAAAAAATCAGCCCTCTTTCCATGGCAAGAACAAATCAGGAAGCCAGGCTGATGGAACTGCTTGGATCAGGGATGTGCTAGAGATGGTGTGGACACATCTTGGGGACCTGCTCTGGCTCTAGTCCCAGCCAGTCCCTAGAAATGACCCCACCAGCCCCCAGCCGGGCTGGGCACGCTGGCCTGCCTGCGGGGACTCCGGCAAGACACACCAATAAACACCGTCACTCAGAAGGGCGCAAAAACATGCACCGAGTGAGTGGGAAAGTGAGAAACTTAAAAAAAAAAACACTAAATGCCCCCAAGAAGTGTCCAGGAAACAAGCATCTTATATCAGCCAGTATTCAGTGCAAGCTTTCAAAAAGGAGCTGTGAGTAGAGGCTATTAAGAAGCTGGGGAAGCAAAGAATAAAGCCTCTGACTTTCCAGACATTAAAATACCACCCAAATATTCAGCGAATCAGTGTACTGGAGAATGATCGTGGACTGGAAAAGCCATTTGAGTGGGAGCCCCACGTTCATTCCCCGGTTCAAACACCTATTTTCTGCTGTGATTTTGGCCCCTCCCCACCTCTTGTCTCAGTTCTCCTCCAACACGTTGCTCCTGTCTCCCAGAGCATCTGCACGGATCTCCCAGTCCGGGTGAAGTGTTCCCACGAGCTGAAGCAAGGAAATACTTGAGCAAGTCTGAAACTGGCTCAGTGAAGACTTCCCAATGGCATTTCCACCCATGAAAAAGAGCCTATGCGAATCCCCTGTCGCGTGGGCAGCAGCATTTCCCAATATCCGTGTTTACAAGTTATCCCTATGAACAGAGGGAAGAAAAGGCAGTCGTTCCCGACCCCATCCTCGCAGGCTCTGCCGCCCGCGGCACCCTCGTGACAGCAAGGATCCTGCTTTCCAGCCGAGCTGTTGGCACAGACGCACAAGTAACAGCTTTTCACCCCCAGCAAAGCTGGTGTAAGCTAGAAAAATAGAAGTGTTCAACACTTTTTAATTAATAAATAAATACATTAAAAAATTGAAGATAAACACAGTGTGAACAGTGATGGAAAGCTGTTGAAAACTGCAGACTTTACCAGAAGGAAAGACAGCTAAATTTAACAATTTACTGTAAAAACTAGTACTAAAACAATTGCCACAAAGAGACTTTTTTTCCCCTCCTCAGAAATCCATACAATAATCCCAACAGCTTCCTCTTTAGGCAAGGAAAATAGCGATAGCATCAGTTCTAGCGCAGACTGCCCTAATCCTGATGGGGATGCACAGCGCGACTTCTTTATCTCTCTGTGCACGGCCAGCTCACGCTCTGCCCCGTCCCTGCACCATCCCCGTCTGCACGTATCCCAACCCTTTTTCTTTTAAAGCTTAAAAAAAACCAAAAAACCCAACACATAATAAAAATCTATGCATAACAGACCAGGATGCTGCAGGAAACCTTTCGTTGTGTCCCAGTGAAAAGACACTACCCACCTTTTTCCACGGTTACGTTCAAAACTCATGCAGCTCTCTGCAGGACCACAATGTATGAGCTCTTAAAACTATCGTTGGGTCTTTACAGCTCTCCTGGCTTACGCTGATTTATTTCAAAGACAGTTTTTGAAGCTACACAGATGTTTGGGTTGTCGGGAGCTGGCTCAAGGGAACGGACCAGCAAATACGTCCTGAGAAAGTCACTTCCCAAGGTGGCCTCTGGAATGAAACGTTGCAGATGCACGGCGATGCCTCGCTCCGTGGCCAAAGGGGCGCAGACGCACCTCCCTGCATTCTACCCAAACCGCCTCAGGAAACTTAATTGGAAGCGGTACCCAACGCCGATTTACCATGCGGTCCGGCTGGCAGCCTATCAGGATCCCCATCTTTCCTTACAGAAGACCCAATTATTAAGCAATTAAAGTTCACTTAATAAAAAGGCTTATCATTTGGGGGACAGACCTCGGGGTCTGGAACATGTTTAGCTATTAAATATTCAGCAATTTAGTAGCACTCAGTACAATCCCCCAGAGACAAACTGCTTTAAATGCTTTGTTTGTTTCAAATTAAAGTCTGCAAGGTTACTTAACATCAAGACAAGACCTTTTTTTCCACTTTCAATTCACATAATAGCTGAAGGGCGAGAAACCAAGGTAATGAAAAAGAGTGATTTCCTTCTGCTTGCTTCAGAAAATAGGAAAGAGAGCGAGCACGGGTGAGTGAATCTGGAAATGTAAATATTTTAGAAACTGCTGCCTAATTCTCTCTTCCACCGGCTGGTTTCCAAAAAAGCGCTATACTTTAGTGACTCTATGTTCTTTCGCGTTTGCTAGCTCCCATTTACAATTCTGAAAAGATTTGCACTGAGTGATGGGCAGGAGGAGTATCAGAACGAGACCTCCAGAGTTCACCAAATAATCCAAGTACAGACGCTGGCGTTCGGGTTCATCCCTGGACACAGGAGCTACATAAACTGCTCCCTTCTTGTTGCAAACCCCAGCTTAGGGGACTGGAAGCCCTACACCTCCGAGCAGACAAAACCGATGAAAAGCTGGACACTCAGATTTCTGATTTAGAAGAAACTAATTGGCGGGGGGGAACCCAACAAGTTCCCAATATGCATTTAGCAATACTTTTATAAAGTATTGGTACAGTACGGTACCAGGCAGCCACTCCTAGTACCGGCTGGCAGCCTAATGAAAGGGATTCAAAGAGAAGGACTTTAATATTACAATAAAATTAATATTAATAAGATATTTTATGCCTTTGCATTTTTTATACATGAAATTTGGGCAGTTAAGGTTTATAGAGATGGAATTTAAACCAATTTGCCACAAAGGGCACCCCGGTGCAAAGTGAAGGGAGAAGAATGTGCCCGATTGAGAAACCAAGGACAGACACCTGCCTGGTGTTTCAAGAGCAGATGAGGCCAGAAGACAACATATCAACTAATTATGGGCCTATTTACCATTACCTATTTTCAACAAGGGAAAAGTTCAACTGCTCCTCAAACTTGTGTCTGATATTGGAAATACTTCATCCTGCCCGGAGCTAAATATTTCAAATAGCACTTATCAGCCAGCAGCTGGGACTATACTCGAAGTATGCCAGAGGAAACACAAAATCTTAGCAAGGAGACGCTAATTTGCCCTACAATCCCAGTTTCCAGCTGCTCTCTTTGCTTCAGCCATTGGCACCGTATACAGGAGACCGTGGATGATCTCTTCTTACTAGCACTCAATGTTCATCAAGTTCACATGCCCAAGCGAGAAATATATAAACAGCGATGATAATGGATGAGCATTTGTCCTTTAAGCCTAAACTAGACCGCCCACCTCCCAGGGCCTCCTACATCCTCGGTGCAGAGATTGGGGCTTACCTCCAGACAGGCAGAGAGGAATCCCTCTTGCCTTCACCTGGCCGGGAACCCATGGAGATTACCTAAATTAGATGACTACATGTTAAGTGTATTGGCACCCAGATGGGATTAATCAATTAACACCACTACAAGCAAGGCAGGATCTCTCTTTTTTTTTTTTTTTTTAAAACTAAAAACAACATGCAGTATTCTGACTATGCAGAGCATATTTAAATCCCGTCAAACTTCGCCCTTGAACGCTGCAACGCACAGACATGGTCCCCACTGGTAGATCACATCACATAGAAATACTTTGTGAAACAGGGAATATGCGGGTCTCTGATGATTGTGATTTATGATGCAAACGTATGATTGCCTCGATTTCTCCTGACCGCGGAGATGCACATAAGCAACCGTAACTAGAAGTTAACATGGCTGTTTGAAAGAACATACATTATGGGTAATGACAATATAGTCAACATCACATATCACAGAATCACGGAACAGTTTGGCTTGGAAGGGAGCTTTAAAGGTCATCTAGTTCCAACCCCCTGCCATGGGCAGGGACACCTCCCACTAGACCAGGTTGCTCAAAGCCCCGTCCAACCTGGCCTTGAACACCTCCAGGGATGGGGCAGCCACAGCTTCTCGGGGCAACCTGGGCCAGGGTCTCACCACCCGCACAGTCAAGAATTTCTTCCCGAGACCTAATCTAAATCTCCCCTCTTCCAGTTTGAAGCCATTCCCCCTTGTCCTATCACCACATGCCCTTGTAAAAAGTCCCTTCTCCAGCTTTCCTGTAGGCCCCCATCAGATACCAGAACACTGCTATAAGGCTGCTACAATGCTATCAACTGTACCCTAAACTATTCCATCAAAAAATAAGATATTGAAAAGTAACTGAGAATTTCAGACAAAAAGAGCAACACAGCATCCTTGGAAATAAACTTATACAACTCTAATTTGCTATCTTCTGTTTTCCTGGGTCTCAGGTGTTCTTTCTGCAGCAACCCAGCAGCAACCCACCATCGCAGCCCTGTGGAGATACCGAAATGCAGGTGTATGTGCTGCTCAGCATCCACCAGCTGCAACCAAAGGGAGAAAGACACAGTTTAAAGCCTGGAAGTTTGATTTAAGAAGTCAGCCTTCAACAAGATGATGCTGGTCTATGGCCCTGTCTGCAGGAGATAAGGATCGACGTGGGCTTGGCACTCAAATTGTGTATTGAGATCCAAGCAATTACTTATGAAGCACAGTGTCGGGTTGGTCCAAATAGCTCCAGATTAACCAAAGTACAGCTAGTCATATAGTTATGTACACAATTTTTTTCAATTAATTATTATATAAGTGTGTGTATATATAAAAGTCCACAGTCTTTAATTTGTATTCTTATGTAAACAAGAGATAACATCATTTCAATTTCATAGATGAGGAACTCTGTCTCCAAGATACAGGCTAAAATACTCAAAGGCAGCAAAGCCACAGAAACTGGCATCCTACTAGCTTATAAAATGTGGTAGCTTCTAACCCAGTAGAGTTCCTTGGGCTTTTTAGACACAGTTGAAGATGCTACAAGTGACTGACTTGCTCGCTCAAGGTCACAGGAGAAATCCGAGGTAAGCAGGGGTTCAGACCAGGCTTTCCCAGCTCTTCTGGAAATATATCGGTTTCCTTCCTTTTCATAAAACTGAGTGGGAGTTTCAGTTGGGGTACCCACAAACTGAAACAAACAGAAACACAGTTCAGGGATTAGCCAAGGGGGGCAGAGGAAAGTTAGGTTTATTCTGAGTTCCCAGTTTTTCAGCAGAAAGGAGAAAAATTCTTGCAAGGGAATGAGCTCAAAGCACAATTCAAGCCTGTGGGCTCTACTGAAGAGGGGTTGAAAACGTACTTCCTGCAAAGAAAACGTAGGGACCACCATCACCCCACACCCTAAAAAGAAACTAACAAAAGAAGAGTTTAAATAGACACTATTACATTTCATGTTCATTGAACAAGTGTCAAAAAAAAAAAAAAAAAATCTTCTCCACATGCTTTCCTGCGGTCCTCGTAGCATGTGTCTCATTGCTTTTGGATTGAGGAGTGACTCATCCTGCTTTGTGCCAGGGGAGTGAAAGCAGCTCAGATGTTTTCGGCCAGATTCATCCCAAACTCCAAGCCAAACAAAGCATCTGGCCTCGTTTCAGGAGAACCAAGCTGTGATAGCTTTTTTAGCCTACACGTTTAAGGGCGAGACAATTATTCCTGCAACTTGTATTTAGCATTCAATTATCGCACTGGAAAATGCATCTTGACATTCGTGCCGTGAAGTCCTTTAGTCTTTAGATAGCCCTCCGAGCTCCGCTGTGAAGATGGAAAGGGGCAGTCCCTGCACTTCTCTCTCCACAGCCCTTCTGGGAGGAGGATAATTTAGTTGACCTCAAATAGTAGCACAGCTCTGGAGGGAATCTCTGTACTGGATCAACTTACAACAAAGTCAAAGAAACAAGGCACAGATTTTACAGCTGACTACAAAAAGCAATAGCATATGTATAAATAGATATATAAGAGAGGATTTAGGGAAGAGGTTAGGCTCGGACACTTAAGCTGCGTTGCAACCCTGATGCTACTTAGCCATGAAGTGCCCCAGTTCCCCAGGCATCCACCTTCTGAGGAGGTTTTAATCCTCGTAGTTTACTGTTAGATCAGGTTCTTCATACCATGCCAGGAGAGCCACCATGTCTCCTCTTAAACCACAAGGAGATGAAGGGCAGAAGCCATCTATTCCTCCATCAGTCCCACCCCTCATATGGACACGTTCATGCAAACGCTGTTGAACTCCGTGGCTGAGATAGAAACCACAACTCACGAACAGACAATTCGGAACAACCCACGTAGAAAGAGAATTTCCCCCCTTCCAGTACAGGGGCACACTGAGGTCTCCTCCAGCACAGCAATCTTCTCTCCCAGCATGTGCAGTCCATTACAAATATTATAGCACCAATTCTTGGCAGCAATCTAATTCCACCAAGAAAGGCTTGCTGAAGGAAGATGAAGCCAGCATCTGCCCTTTGATGCCTCTTACCTATCACAGGAAATAAATGAACTTATTATTCTGAAAAAAAGACTTTTCCCTAACCTGTGTTACTGATGTCAGCTCAGATTATCAAAACTGCAAGAATTTTAAAATCTAATTTACTTGTCACCTTTTATGCGGCTCGCTTGCTGGCTTCGCTCAGCATACCGCATGGAAACAATCTATTTTTTCCATCCACATATTTATGCTGTAGGGGGATTTTCATCAAGGATTCAATGCCTTCATGGTCAGTTCTACTTAGACTTTGCAGATCTTTCTGATTCAAAGCACTATCACAAAGCTGTTGTGCCTGAACGTCCCACACACGCAGGATATGTTCAGAACAACAAAAAATTCAATTTTAACCAAAGCATTCGAGCACAGCCCTCAAGATTGCTTTTCTCTTCATTCTACAGATTTGTCGTTGTTTCAGAGTTCATGAGAACTAAATATGTCATTCTTCAAGATCACGGCTTGAAACTATGACCTTCTTTATAGCCAGAGGCAAAACACGAGTCTCCAGAGCTCCACACCTATAGCTCTCTATGGCTGTTCAGGCCGTGGGTTGGATCTCGTTCCTCTCTCACACTTTCTACAACATACAGCCACAGCCTTCAGCTTAAGACTATTTCCTGATTTCTCAAAGAGAAGGGGGGTGGGGGGAAAATCATTGGTTTGGGTGGGAAGGGACCTTTAAAGGCCACCTAGTCCAACCCCCCTGCCATGGGCAGGGACATCTTCAACTAGACCAGGTTGCTCAGAGCCCCCTCCAACCTGACCTGGAATGTTTCCAGGCATGGGGCATCTACCACCTCTCTGGGCAATCTGGGCCAGGGTTTCACCACCCTCCATGCAAAAAATTTCTTCCTTCTGTCTAGTCTAAAAGCACAGTAGATATTCCAAGCAACAAAATTGCTAATATTTATTAACAAGCCTACAAGATATACCAAATCTCTGGGAGGGGAACTCACTGTCACTCACAGTACTACAAGACACCTGTGTCGGGAAAAGAAATACTACCCTAAATTTTTGTCATCCACCGACAAGCCCACCTACTGCTTTGCCCCTGTTAATACACAAATCAGAGGGTGTAAATCTCTTCATCTTCCTGTCGGCTCCTCTTGCCAGCACTCGTGGCTTGCAGCCAGCCAGCAGAACAGGCTTCCCGCCAGTCGCCAATGAAATCATCAAATCTGCTCCTCAAACAGGAAATAAGCAAGAAGAAAATAGGCCTTTTTTTTTTTATTGCTGAAGAATCTAAGAAGGGTCATATTTCAAAAGCTCTAATTAAAACAATAAAAAATGCGGGCGCTCTCATTTGTGCGCCATGCACTGGGAGTTCGCTGGTGCTAGCATCATTTAGTGCATTATATTTAAAGCCCTGCACTTGAAGCAGTGACTTCGCTTTCATAAAGTGCCGCAGAAGTAGTATAAAGATGCCCTGAGCAGACCAGCAACCTCTTGATGTAAGAGTCTACAAATGTAACATGATATTTTTGTGACTTGCCTCATTTAAAGTACTCCAGAACCACCTTGAAAAGACCTTCAGAGTAATTAGGCGTAACTCCAGCCACACCTTCCAATAACTGAACAGTCTTAGAATCACAGAATCACCTAGGTTGGAAGGGACCTTTAAAATCATTGAGTCCAACTGTTAACCCAGCACTGCCAAGCCCACCACTAAACCATGTCCCTCAGCACCACGTCTGCCCGGCTTTCAAATACCTCCAGGGATGGTGACCCCCCCACTTCCCTGGGCAGCCTGTGCCAAGGCTTCACAACCCTTTCGGTGAAGAAATTTTTCCTAATATCCAATCTAAATCTCCCCTGGACCAACTTGAAGCCATTTCCTCTTGTCCTAGTGCTTGTTACTTGGGAGAAGAGACCGACCCCCACCTGGCTACACCCTCCTCTCAGGCAGTTGTAGAGAGCGAGAAGGTCTCCCCTCAGCCTCCTCTTCTCCAGGCTCAACAACCCCAGTTCCCTCAGCCGCTCCTCACAAGACTTGTGCTCCAGACCCCGCACCAGCTTCGCTGCCCTTCTCTGGACACGCTCCAGCACCTCAATGTCTGTCTGGTTGTGAGGGGCCCAAAACTGAACACAGGATTCGAGGTGGGGCCTCACCAGTGCCGAGCACAGAGGGATGATTACTGCCACACTAGTGCTGATACAAGGCAGGATTCTGTTGGCTTTCTTGGCCACCTGGGCACACTGCTGGCTCATATTCAGCCAACTGTCAACCAACGCCCCCAGGTCCTTTTCTGCAGGACGTGGACCATTTCAAGCAGGACAGAGACATCCCCAGCGCCGGAGGAAGGAAGAACAAGCCATGCAGTCACCCCCTGCCTCCAACGAGCAGGAATTGCTCCTGGGCTACCACCAACCAACAGCACCGAGCTGAGCGGTACCACGGGACAACAGCACCCAGAGCCGAAACCCTGTCGAATCAGCGCCAAAAGCACAGGCAAGCCATTACCAACTGAAGCTTGCAGGACATGACAGTACAGGTTACCCCAGCAGACACAGTAAGGGTTACTGTGGTCTACAAGACTGCCACAAACCTCTGTCATGCAAACCCCATCCACTGCTGCTTCTGAATCCAGCTGTCTGCTTGGAGCCTCATCTTTCCAAAACCTGAAATGCCTACCGCGACATGAACTGTGGTTTATTCTCCAATGATGGCAGCAGATGTTTCTGATGTGACAGACCACTCCTGGCACATCGAAGGTCAATCTGCTCAGAGAAAGGAAGGGCAGGACCCTGCTATCATGAATTAACAGATTCTGCCTAGACAGCAGAGACAATGTTTATGTATGTTCCCTTCCCCCCCCCAATCCAGCTCATGGACTACCCTTCTACAGTGCTCTGAAGAGCCAGATCATATATAAGGTACTACTAATGCAACGCACAGTGAAAAGCTTCTTCTCCGCTCCCTCCTCCGCTGACTATCCATAGAAGATCAAATCAAGTTCAAGGCCTCAGCCCTCTAGTTGAAGGCACTTAATGCCACAGGCTCACTATATCTATTTAAAGAACAGATCAATTCAAAACTCTCAATTGTCAAATACCACTCATCTTCAGCAGACATTCATCTCACTTGTGCTGGAGACCAGGCTTTCTCAAGGACTGGGACAGACCGTGGAGCAAACTCAGAGTTTTCAGAAGCTTCAGATGCAAGCACAAGGGGAAATTTATTTTAACTCACTGAGCGCCAGCGTAGGGCACCTCGCACACGCAGAGCACGGAGAAGTACACGTGGCTCCTCCATAAACGCCTGAATGCAGAGAAAGAGGCCAAACACCCCAAGCACTGGGGCTGCTCCAGAGAAGACACAGAGAGGATTGTGCAAGGCGGTGACAAACAACTGAAGAAGATGGGGAACACTGGAGTACAAGATGCAAATGCAGCACCTGAGAAGTTCTGGCTGCTGTCCATTTTACTTACTTTCAGCTATTTTATGCTTTTAGGGGTTGTTTCAGGTGGGCATCCATTTTCATGGCTCTTGCCTGGTGAAAATCTTTGAAAGCCACTTATTCTGGTAAAGGTAACTGCAGTCCCCCAGAGGCAGGACATGCCACTAGTGATTAAAGGGACACTACAGATGGGGAAACTTCGTTTGGACAAACTTCCAAGAGCATGAACATCAAGCCTTTGAGTCCAGAAGCACAGGCTGGGAATATCTTACATCATTAATAAAGATGAGACCAACAGGATGTTTAGACATCGCATGCAAACCCACGGGGTGTGAAGCAGCTCAACCCCTGATAGGTTCAGCTATGTCAAAGGAGGCATTCATTTCTCTCACGTGCTGCAACATAGTTCAAAAGACAAGCATGGAAAAAACCCAACCCTAAAAGTTTATCTTTCCTCTAGACCATTATCTGCTGCATGAAAACACGCTTTAGTTCTGTCTCGCCTCATTCCAGACATTGAGAAGGTTCAAAGCATATCCATCAACCTATTTATCGTACCCACTTCCCAGTGGATTTGTCACAGTGCGATCAGAGCATCACGAACGTGACTGTAGTCACCTCTGCAGCATCCCTGAAAAGTGGGAATTCCACTCAGCCCATGGTCGGCCACCGTCCTGCGGGCACTGGTGATGCACCTGGAGACGGCGCACTTCAGCCATGCGCCCACAGGACAGCTCTTTGCCTCTAACTCCTCGCTTCTGACATCCTCTTCACACCAGGCCATCAGCTACACGATATTTTACCCGACAGCAAAAAAACTAGAGAGAACTACAGAGAGAACAAATTAATTGGAAAACCAGTTCTGACAGATTACACGCGATACTATGGTGCCCATCCAAAAACTCAGAGTCATGGAGCAAACCACATGTCAGAAATAATACAAGACTCAAATGAGACATTAAATGAGACGTTAAATGATTTTTCTCAGTTGGGTAACACTTTTGAACTCAGTTTCATATTTTTAAGATCTTTCATTTCAGCTGTATTCTCTCCCTTTATAGTATAAACCCTGTGTTTTCTGCTAATGATAAGGATCACAAAGCTAAGGTTTAGGGATAAAATACCCCCCACCCTAAGCTATTGGAATTGTGCCCAAAATACCAAAATTGGCTAAATCTAAATATATATATATATATTTTTATACTGGCTAGAAGTGGTGGGTTTTGGTTTTTTTAATTTGTCTGCAAGGACAAATTGCAACAGCATATAATCCATACTAGGGAAGACACCACACACTACACAGTTGAACACACAAGAATCGGGTTATAATTGTTTTACCATTATAGGCAGCCATATTTTTCAAAAATAATCAATTCCCTGTAAGCCCATAGTATTTATTTATGGGAGATATACTTAAATGTGCTTTCCCACACATTAGGATTCAGCCTCCATCCTCTTTTCCCAGTCATTAAAACTAGCAAAATTACTATTGGCCCTACCCCCAAGAAACCGGCGGCTTCCTCAGGAAAGCAACCAAAACCAGTTAGTAATTTGGGTCTGACAGATTTACTAATATATCTGTAGGCCAGTACAGCATTTGAATCATGTGACGTATCTTTTTATGAGACAAATTTGGTAAAAGCATGTTGAAGCCCAATCCTGAAATACAGCGCAATAAATGAATTAACTGAGCACAGCATCATCTCTCTGGCCATTAACCTGGAAGAAATGCAGGCAGAGGCAAATACCAACTTGAGAAATGCAGACCCAATTGGCGTTTTATTGAACATTAGCAGGCAACCCTAAATCACCGCCTACCGTTGCGTATAAGTAACCATTTAGCAGTAGTGGTATTTGTGTTACAGCAATTCCCAGGGGCCTCAGTAGGTGTTACGGCTCTGTTATTCCTGTTATTACACACAAACAGGACCAGTTCAATGTAGCGGAGGCACGGGGCGCTGCATGTATAAGTGGAACGAATAAGCAAAGTGCAAGAAAAGGGAGGTGAGAACTGCTGCCTAACATCAACCCATGCCATCAAAATACTCCTGACCAAATGCCAGAGCCAGACCTGGAAAGAGAAAACAGCCAGAATCTGTACGTTCTCAGATATGGACCTTATAAAGCCCAGAAAGCCCCCCGCATCCTGGGCTGCATCCCCAGCAGCGTGGGCAGCAGGGCCAGGGAGGGGATTCTGCCCCTCTGCTCTGCTCTGGGGAGACCCCACCTGGAATACTGTGTCCAGCTCNTCATACTTTCCCCATTGTATTCTACAATAAATACATAAAGTGTATCCTATTCTGCAGTTCATCTCCATGTCATAATTTGCTGCACATCAGCTGCTAGGTCTGGACGATGGCAGCTTCTAACTTAAATTTCAGCCCTTCGGGAAGCTGGGGCAGAGGAGAGCTCATCCTCTGCAGTGACCTGCTGCTCCCCATCAGCTGCGGGGTGGTACAAAACAGCCTCTTCACCTCCTCCTGTCCTTCCTGGGCTGTAAGAGCTGTCCTTGCCCCCATCCGCGCAAACTCATCTGCTTAAAGCACAACGATTTAGGTTGGCTTGTTTGATCTTGGCAGACAGGCAAACAATTCAGACCACCAGGTACAGCTGCAACACTGCACAGAAACTGGTCCTTACTGTTTTCCAGCTCACATCTGCCATTACTTGCCAAAGCAGGTCTGTATCGCATGGGAAAAACAGAAGCAGCGAGTCAAAGCCCTGCAGATTCTTTGCCTTGAAGACAAGCAACAGACGATTTAGCCATAGCCTCGAAAAAAATTTGGAAACTGAGTAGGAGGAAAAAAAGTGTTAAAATTATACCAGGAGCAACCACCTAACACCAATTCATAAACTGCAGAATAATCCAGTCCCTGATGCTCTCCCTGGCTTTCATGCATGCTTTATCTTCTGCTGGCACATGTCCTCGGAGCATCCTCTCCCTCCCCCTTCCACAGGGACCGTGGAAGGACTAACAAGGTTATCTCGGGTTTTACCGTGCGTGCCATTTTAGTTCACAAAACCATCTAGCAAGCAGGAGTGACCAACACAGCCGTTTCCGACTGCGCTGCCGCACGGCAAGCAAGGCAGGGGAAGCGAGGGGTGGGATCCAGCCAGAAAACGGTACGTGCTGCGTAGCGTCCTGGCCTTGGTCTAGCAATCTCTGTCTCAGGAGATCAAACGTTGTCCTGGCTCCCAGGAAAAGCCACTGGCTACTCCTGAATGTCTCGTATGCACGGAGTCAAATCCTGCTTTATTTTTGTGCACATTCTCAGTGACTTGAGCGCTACTGACGAATGGGACGCTCCTATCTATCACGGGCCATTTTCTTGCCCATAGCACCAACAAACTTCTGATAAAATGGTCTGTTCTGACAAGGCTTAGCTCTCCTCTGAAAGAAAAAGATAACAATGATAACAGTAATAACATCACCAGAAACCCCAGTCCATTCAAATGCACCAACCGGCTAGCTCCATTCTGGTTGAATACTACAGCATTGTCATGCTCTACCACAAATCTCGGATACATCAGCAGTAGCCTTCAGCACCAATAAGTAACTTGAATATTTTATAGCGTAGCATCTCCAACTTCGAGTTTGCTTTTTATCAGTGGGCGTAGGACAGGTGACAACAAACCACACTGCCCCAGCAAACGCCACAGTGTTACGTTTTCTGCACGGTTATCCTCATTTCCCCTCCTTCTTTATGACCGTATAGAGAATACGATATGCTCCACGTTTGCGTTTCTCTGCCCTGTACGTCAGGGTTGGATGAGGATATGTTGTGATGATACTACACGTTCTCGGTGCAAAATAAAGGAAGCTGACCCCAAGTGCAGCTTGGGTGGCCCTGTCAATTCAGAGGAGAAACTCATAACATGTGAAAAGCAGGGTTTGGTTGTTTTTTCTTCCTTCCCCAAGTGGGAACACCAGCATTTTGGAAGGAGCTGTTCAAAATCGGCCTTCTGACATCAAAAAGGATGTTAAGTGCAAATAAATCAAATTAGAGAGAAAACAGGATGAGAGTAGTTGAAAGGCACAGTGGCATCTTTTTAGCTTCTGCAGGTAACTTATGGTGCATTTACACAAGGCTATTTATCCACTGATCTCAACATAATTTATAAAGTGTTAATTGACTCATGAAGCTTCACAATTTTCCCCCAGGAGAAAAAGTAAAAACATAATTTATATTATGTGAGAGCTGCTTGGGAATTTTGCAGTGTGATTGTTTCTCATCACAATTTTTCACATGGTCAGTGGCGATTCTGCAGAGCACGGACCCGGACGGCACCGAGCTCCCGTCGGCTCTCCTGCCCAACAGGGCAGGCAGCTCTGGAGCTGCGAGGCCAACACTACCTGAGCCCTGCCATGCGATTTATTCCAGGACAGAGACCCTTGACTGTGTCCCCAGGACCCCTATCACAAGTCTACAAGCACCAAGTCCAGCAACCTCTTTGCGTACATGGGCAAGAGGGTAGTTTGCTGATGACACAAGACTGGGAGGGGTGGCTGACACACCAGAAGGCTCTGCCACCATTCAGAGAGACCTGGGCAGGCTGGAGAGTTGGGTGGAGAGAAACCTCATGAAGTTCAACAAAGGCAAGTGTAGGGTCCTGTACCTGGGGAGGAATACCCCCCTGTACCCGTACAGGTTAGGGGCTGACCTGCTGGAAAGCAGCTCTATGGAAAGGGACCTGGGGGTCCTGGTGGACCACAGGATGACCATGAGGCAGCAATGTGCCCTTGTGGTCAGGAAGGCCAGTGGCACCTGGGGGTGCATCAAGAGTGTGGCCAGCAGGTCAAGGGAGGTCATCCTCCCCCTCTGCTCTGCCCTGGTGAGGCCACATCTAGAGCATTGTGACCAGTTCTGGGCTCCTCAGTTCAAGGACAAGGAACTGCTGGAGAGGGCACAGCAGAGGGCTACAAAGATGATCAGGGGACTAGAGCATTTCTCTGATGAGGAAAGGCTGAGGGACCTGGGCCTGTTCAGCCTGGAGAAGAGAAGACTGAGGGGGGATCTTATCAATGCTTACCAATTCTAAAGAGTGGGTGGCAAGAGGATGGGGCCAGACTCTTCGCAGTGGTGCCCAGTGACAGGACAAGGGGCAACAGGCACAAACGGGAACACGGGAAGTTCCATCTCAACATGAGGAGGAACCTCTTGATTTGGAGGGTGGCAGAGCACTGGCACAGGTTGCCCAGAGAGCTGGTGGAGTCTCCAACTCTGGAGACATTCAAAACCTGCCTGGATGCCATCCTGTGCAACCTGCTCTGGGTAAGCCAACTTTGGCAGGGGGGTTGGACTAGACGGTCATCAGAGGTCCCTGCCAACCCCTACCATTGTGTGATTCTGAGTCCCAGCACACATCAGGCTGTTTTGGGGGCAGGAAAGGCAGCGCTGCCCCCTGGGCAGATCATGGGACTGATGTTTTGCAGTCCTTGTGATACCTTATAGCTTCTCTTTTTGGTTTGGGAGGTGACTTCAGGTAAGTCACTTCTCTGTGCTTCATTCTCTCCCTCTGCACAACTGCGAGCAAGGACAAGAACCTCGCTGATAAAATGCTGTACCGTCTCCTGATGAAAGGCGTTACCCATGACTGAGAGGATCTTATCTCTATCCTGAAACTAAAGGAAGAAGAAAAAAAGATTTTTCATTTAAGACGCTTAACTCACAGGGTTGCTACCTCCCAGTCACCGCTGAACAACGGTGCCTATTGTGCGACAATTTACTTGCAATTAAAAGCCAGAAACACGCTGGTACAGTCATGCTGTTTACTGGCACCTGCCAGAACGCAGAAATCCCCACGGTCCAGAAAAGCCAGAGTGGAAGCCGGGCACAGGGAAGAGAGAAGTTTGCTTCCAATTTCCTCTTGGCATGAATCCCACCCCGACCAGCAGCGAGACCTGACTCACTCGACCAGGGTGAACTGTAATAGCAAGGAAATCCAAAGCAAACGCGCATGCCTGTACCCCTCCATTCGAGTTTACCTTTATCATCTGCAGGAGGATTGATTCTGTTTGACACTTTCAGTCACATTTTGCAGTAGACCGCCTTGATCCTCAGCTTAAAAACCCAGAAAGGAAATGCAAAAGCAGCATTCGGTGGCTCTGGACCATGTGACGGATAAACATAGTCATATACCCCCACTTCCAAAACTATCTTTTTTAAAACTGGAAATGCTCTTTTACTACATATACACAACATAGCCGCAGGTTTGAGTTAAAAAAGACAAGAACTACGATTATGTTGTGCTAATGCCAGTTCAAATATATGTATTACTGCTAGGGCTGCCAGATACAGGTTCCTAGTTCAGAAAATACATGGTTATAACTACAGGGGGGGATTAGAAAAAAAAAATAATAAAAATCAAGCTGCAAGACCTTGCTCCATAACTTCAGCAATCCATAACCCAGATTAAAGATCCGTGACCTACCCAGCTTTCCCTTTCTGGCCGTCTTGCCTTGCCAACCCTTCCAGGAAAGCTGGGGAGGGACTCTGGATCAGGGAGTGGAGCCACAGGACAAGGGGGAACGGGTTTAAACTGAAAGAGGGCAGATTTAGATGAGATCTCAGGAAGAAATTCTTGACTGTGAGGGTGGTGAGACCCTGGCCCAGGTTGCCCAGAGAAGCTGTGGCTGCCCCATCTCTGGAGGTATTCAAGGCCAGGTTGGACGGGGCTTGGAGCAACCTGGTCTAGTAGGAGGTGTCCCTGCCCATGACAGGGGTGGGGGGGGTGGACTACATGGTCTTTAGGGTCCCTTCCAACCCAAACCATTCTGTGATTCTATCCTCCTGATTACTTCTTTCTGGCCTTCTCACATTCATGCTTTTGAACCCATTTTTCTGTCTGGAAAGATGCTGTTTAATCTTGTGAACTACATCTCTGGCTTTTAATTTCTAAGTCATTACATAGTGGGGGAAAAAGAAATCAGAGTGTTCCTAAAACACTGACTCCGTTGAGAAATTTATTAATATGCCCACACTAGTGTTGTGCTACACAAAAATGACCCTTTGGCAACCCACAGTGCAAGCTCTCTGCCATGAGTCCTTACAAAGCTGTCTCACCCCATCAGGAAACACCAGAAGGAAGAAAACTGAAAGCCCACCGACTTGTTACTGTAGTTAACAGAAAAGGAAAAGGTAAGATACAAAGCCAGGAATATAAAATACCTCTGTCTTCCTGACGTAAAGGCCAGAATCCCTTAGAAGATGATAAAAAGCGAAAACACACGGTGGCTCTGACGAGGACGCTCACATTGAGGCACTAGGGAAGAACTGCATTCCCTGCTTCGAGTCAAGAACCCAGCGAACCACAGCCCCCAGGCACGCAAAGTTAAATACTGAGATACATGAACATCTTTTTTCACTTCAACCTTTGGAAATTACCATGTTGCACACAGGCAAGGGTGTGAGCACAAAAATCAGTCTCCTGGAGTTACAGCAAAATACCTGGCTCCTTCACACCATTGTGCTTTCAACTTTGCGACGGTTTCCCTTTAATCTAACATTCACGAAGGAGAAACCTCCACTTGTACATCACTGTTTATCTCTAGAGCCAATAAAAAGTCATAGGAACACTACTGTTCCGTCAAATTAGGTTTAAATCAGCCAAAATATTCAAAAGTCACCAGGAGGAAGGAAAAACGAATCCAGAATGTCTCTTCCTTTGGAAGAGAAAAAAAAATGAATACGTGCTATTCAGCATCTACCAAGATAGCATGTCTTCACCTTAGAAATTCCCTGTATTTCACCAGACTACAACAACTTAACAGATCATGACACTTCACAACTGAATCACGCTTCGGAAGGCTCAGCTAATTCTCCCCTGAAAGAAAAAGCTAAAACATTACAAGTTTTCTTTATTTCTTTCCAATATATTCAATATATGTCACAATATATTCAGTTATGTGCTCCTTTAACCAAGGATTTAGTTATTTACAGTCAACGTTTAGGTCTTTAACTGCAAGATTATTATTACTTTCTTATTGGTACTTATTTGGCTCATTAGAGCTCTACTAACTTTTCTTCCTCTCAGAGAGAGCTGGCAACCTTTTTGATGACTTTGCTAGTAAAATTTTTCACTCTGCTTCTGAGACAAGACTTGCCAACCCCCCAAAAGCTGTACACGCAGCACCTTCGACACCCACCAAGGGTCCACAGCCCTCTGCATCCCCTATAGCAGGTGTTTCCATAGGGAACCAGGGCATCATGAGGCAGACGGACCACTAAGTTACCAGACAGCAGCTTAGAGAAGCAGCTTGCAAACCAACCGCCTCTCGTCATGCCTAGTGATTGCTCAGGACGTTAGCCATGCGTCATATTTGTTGCTCCTTAAGACTACAATGTTTGATTTTAATTACACAATCTATCACAGATGCGTCTAGCAAGAACAGTCTGACACCATCCAGCTTATATCTTCTTAATGCTCCAACCGTATCATCGCCAGGACATTCACACAATTCTGCCTTATGGCTTTAAATATTTTAAGAGGCAGCAAATCATGTACCCAAGTCTTTGCAGGAGTATATGTTAAGATTATGATATCTATTATTTCGAAAACAAATACAGAAAACCGCAGAGTAATTTTGTTAGTGAAGTTATCATTCCAGTATTTTGTAAGAAAAGTCACTAAAACCAGTTTTACAACCCCATCTGTATCAATAACACATCTGTACATCGTACTGCTTCATATTATCACCAGAACTTCACAGTGAAGTTTGGTTTATTTGTTTTGCCCAAGCACTGTTTATGTCCCTATAGCTATTTACAGCAGAACACGGATTTCCCCTCCCTCTTTCTCCAAGACTTTTTATTTAAATTAGCATTCCTAAAGAAGAAAAACACAGAGAATATATTATTCAAATTCTGAAGTGGCTCAGTCTGAGTTTTTAATAAGAGAACAATGCCGCAACTACTCACAGGGAATAGTTTCCAACGCCCTCACACATACTGAACATAATTTAATCCCTTATGTAGTCTCACTGAAGTCGCTGCAGCGAGGATTAATACTTTGCAGAAATAAAGGTGGCAGAATATCTGGAGAAACATAGTAAACGCTAGCTTTATTGTTCTGGAGACAATTTATTTTCTGTAAGCCAGTAAAAACTACCCTCAGCAGTGGAAGTTCAGCATGAGGTGTTTGAATCGACGAGACCTCTGCGTTTGTTATAAAGTCGTACGAGCGATTTTATTCCTCCTTGGCTACTTGTGGACTGAAGAGGTATTTACCTTATGCCCCAGGGGCGTTTTTAGCTACTGTTGATCGAGGAAGAATTAGGGACTGGCTGTGAAGACAAGAGACCTGTATCTTCACTAGCTTGCCTCCTCCTGTGACATCCCCAGAAACCCTGGGAGCCATTATTCCTCGGGCTTCACAATGCTGCCAGAATTACTGAAAACTAGTGCCAAGACTAGTTTTACAAAATCACTTTTTTATCCATTGGCATCCTATTTAACTCACCTTTTTCTTATTAAAAGAAAAAAAAAAAAAGAATGTAATGAAGATGCTGGGAGGGCTGGAGCCCCTCTGCTGGGAGGCCAGGCTGAGAGAGTTGGGGTGTTCAGCCTGGGGAAGAGAAGGCTCCAGGGAGACCTTCGAGCCCCTTCCAGTATCTGAAGGGGGCCTACAAGAAAGCTGGAGAGGGATTTTTTACAAGGACATGGAGTGATAGGACGAAGGGGAACAGTTTTAAACTGAAAGAGCGGAGATTTAGACTAGGTATTAGGAAGAAATTCTTGACTGTGAGGGTGGTGAGACCCTGGCCCAGGTTGCCCAGAGAAGCTGTGGCTGCCCCATCCCTGGAGGTGTTCAAGGCCAGGTTGGACGGGGCTTGGAGCAACCTGGTCTAGTGGGAGGTGTCCCTGCCCATGGCAGGGCATTGGAACTAGATGGTCTTTAAGGTCCCTTCCAGCCCAAACCAGTCTATGATTCTATGATTAATGACTCTTCCAAGCTAATTAAGATGAAAATCCCCCTTGCCATCCCCCAAACGGTCAAACAGCCAGTTTCTTTTCAAACAGCTCTGCATTCAAGGCAAAAATAAAAGCTAATTCAAGTTTAATAAGAAGAGGGAGGGACCATGGTAGCAATTTAAAGCACCTGAAATGGTTCAAATACTTAACATATAGGTAAGTATGGACAGACAAGCTGGGCAGAGATTTAAAAGTCAGGGAAAGAGCCAAGTGAATGAAAATTTGAGTCAAAATATTCATCAACATAATCATAGATGTACAAGAAAAACTTGAAATCTTAGTAAGTGTCATTACAACGTTGTCTGCACATCCCAGTGCTGGGGCCACACAACATCCCTGGCTGCATTCTCAGCCACAAGTCAGCAAGGGATTTTGCTGTGTGTGAGTGTCCATAATTAACAAAAATAATAGTATTTTTTAAAAATTAAAATAAATAAATAAATAAATCGGTCCCTACCGTGCCTGGTGCAGAAGGCTTTTCAGTGACAGGAACTTCAGCTGGATTATAATTCCTTCCTAGACATACGCAGAGCACTGTGGGTGCCAGAGGGTGCCAGCACCATGAGCCTGCAGGTGCACAAGCATCTCTGGGGCCACCAAGGACAACGTCTGCTCTGCTGCTGAAGGTGACCCTGGGAACAGGGCTGCCACATCCTGAATCTTAATGGCACACCTCAGGTCTCAGTCTTCGGGTTCCCAGCTGGTTTTGCTCAGTACTTTTCCTCTGCCAACCCAAAAAGCCTCAGAAAGGGACTTTCCATCCCCTGGATTTTGATTTGCACAGTCCCCTTCACAGATGTGCTCCTTCAAGAACATTATTTACTGTTTCTCCTTCACTGCCTCTGACAATACCAACAAATGTATTTACTTCCCAACCAAACGCAGGTATCATGTTAGAAAGGCAGTATGTGAACAAAGTTACTGTGGAAACAGAGATATTAATCACCACGGGTAGTTTGGAAATAGAGAAGTGGCTCAATCTCATCAATGTCATTTTACCCAGAACTACCAAAAAAACAATAGTCACGCTTTCCGACAATTTTAAAGGCATTTAACTTTTTTCTCTCTCCCCATTTTTTTTTTGGTTAAATTTTACACTGGAAACTCTTTTTGTACTAAAACACCATCCTACCAACCCTCTTCATACAAGCACCAAACAATTTCACGGAACATTGAAAGAAGGTTAATATTTGCCATAAACAGTCTTTCATCTGTATTTATTAAATAGGTATTTTCAGGCCTGCATAGCTGCTCCAGAAAGCAGCTGAGCTTTGCGTGCTGAAAGCACCAAGCTCGTCTCTGTTCAAAGACAATTTGGGGGCTCCTGGACACTGCAGAAACAAGTGAGGAAGTCACCAGAAGCCTCTTCACAAGAGATGAGGGGGAATTTAATTTGGAAAGATATGACTATGAAGTAGCAGTTAAATTGGATCTTCTAAGGAAAAACATTCAGTACCAGAATCTAACGTGGAATATGTACCTGGCTAAGGGCCCAGTGCTTGCTCTGCCTCATAATTTTAATATGCTGTATCAAGTCCTAATTCTGTGAAGACGTGAACTTGTGCTGAACTTCAGTTATCAAATTTTAGAAGTTTACTGTACTCAAGGGATGAAAGCTGTTTCAACTCAAGGATCCTTGGGGTTTTTCCTGGCACACGGATGTGTATGCACATACCCACATATCCTTCCTGCTCAGTATCAAAATCATCTGTTTACTCTCAGAAAATGATAATTCATTGCCCATGGATTAGATAAAACAGTTTATTTCTGAAGTCATCCTAATGAAATGACTTCTCTTGAAAGACCTTTACTAAAAAAGATTGCTGAAAGTCTACTAATGCAGTCTTAAAATCATCATTTGACTGTGAATAATCAGTTAAAATATTACTAGGAATATAATTTCAAAACAGATTTTAAACTTAAAGACTACTTCTGTTTAGGAGTTATAGAAGTGATGAGTACCTAGGTTAATTAACTGTCCTCCCTAAGAACTGGGAGTACCTCCAGATCTTGCAAAGAGTCACGGCTGCGCTTCTGTAGAAAATACAACCTAAAACCCTTTCCTGATGAACAAGCTCAGAAATGCCTTCTCGTAATTTAATTTTAAACACAGAAGTAAATCCCAGGCACAACTGTCTTGCGTCACTACTCAGTAACTCAAACTTTTAACACCAACAGCTAAATAAAATACAGAAAGAGCATCCCAAACCAGACCCAGTGGAGCCCATGGGATCCAGTAACCATGGAGGTGGATATCCCACACAGGCAAGTGGTTGGGACCAGGAGGGGAGTACTGGGAATTAAAAAGGGCAGAGAAATTAGGCATAGCTAAACATGTAGAAATACAAGCACAAAACCGCCAGCACCTTGCAAACCATGCCATACCTGCCAGGCATTGGGTACACCAGTTGGGTGACTTCAAGCCAGACTGTGTCAGCAGGACTACAGCACAACTTATATACATCAAAAGCAACTTTTCCATGAATTCACTAATGAACAGCATTCCTTCAGCCCCCAAACCACTAAGTCAACTTTGAATTTGACTTTGTTTCACTGCAATAGTGGAGTTCCCAAAGGTCCCCTCTAACTGGAACTACCAGAAAGGCAGCAGGGACCGACGCAGGTGGCAGTCGTAGGAGCACATCACAGAATCACAGAATGGTGGGGGTTGGAAGGGACCTCTGGAGACCATCTAGTCCAACCCCCCTGCCAGAGCAGGGTCACCCAGAGCAGGTTGCACAGGACGGCGTCCAGGTGGGTTTTGAGTATCTCCAGAGTTGGAGACTCCACCACCTCTCTGGGCAGCCTGTGCCAGTGCTCTGCCACCCCCAAAGTCAAGAAATTCCTCCTCATGTTGAGATGGAACTTCCCGTGTTCCAGTTTGTGCCCGCTGCCCCTTGTCCAGTTGCTGGACACCACTGCAAAGAGTCTGGCCCCATCCTCTTGCCACCCACCCTGCAGACATTCAGAAGCACCCCTGCTCTGCGCAAGGTTCTGCACCAGGCTGAGCCCACTTTCCCTGCTTCTGGCATTCAACGTGGGGGACCCCGTGCCCATGTGCCGTATTGTAATGAAAATACTGTGCTTTAGAAAAAGGAAGGAAAGAGAGGAATGGAGCAAAAAGGAACGTAAAGGAACAGGGAGGACTTCCCAGTGCCTAATCAAGGTATAACAGCACCATTTATGAGCCAACGCACAAAAAGCAATATACTATATTGCCTGTAATGCTTTGGGTGATTTAAATGTCAGTCACAGTATTCAACTCATTCATATTTAAGTGTATTATTTTGTTCAGTCATTAGGAAAGTGTTTGCATGAGCTGCTTTATGCTTGCGGTTACCAGATTTAATAACTGTATCTCCGACAGCATCAGCCAGTGGCTGCACAATTTCTCTCAGGGGTAAGCAGAAGAAAGGCAGCATCAGACTACTTAGTAAAGCGCACGTAAGAAGCAAGACAGGCAAAACCTGTACTTATATTTAAGTTTAAACAGCAGGCGCACGTGCATATTTAGTCCCAAGTGTCAGAGCGTGGGAACAAAAGACTAGTGCGGAGTCAGGCTGCTCGCTGAAGGACCATGAAAAACCGTAAATCAGGTGCTCCACAACAGCCTTGCTGAAGTACTACGCTCAACGGCACAAAACTTCAGAATAAGGCACTAAACAAAATACCAACTATCTCATTTCGATTTGGAAGGCAAGGTAAGGCACTTTAGCCCCTCAAGGTACTGAGGCAATATTTTCCCTTGCCTTAAAAAAAAAAAAAAGAAATAAAAAGAGCAAAAAGCAGCAGCTTACAAGCAACGCTGCCAGACTACACAGTGGTTTGATTAGTTAAGCTGGAACCAGCAGATAAATCAAACAACTAGAAGCTGCAATTATTTAGTCATTTATTTTCCCCCTAATTTTACTTTTGGAATTCAGATAAGCCAGAAGAACTCGCAGTTTTTACACAGTCTCTTTGCATTTTCATTTTTGGATCAAATTTGAATCAAATTCCTTCGCATTCCATGGGTTCCTCAGAGCACATTTTCTGGCCCCAGTAAACCTGAGTCACCATTAAAAGCAAGAACGAGAGGAAGACACATCTAATGATATTTTTAATTTGCTTTTCGAGATCATTACGTTTGGGTAGCGTATTTGCATTATTTAAGTTATATAAAGAAACATAAATGCATAGAATGCACACACACATAAATATACCCACAGAGTCTGCAACTGGTTAGAGACCAGTATAACCAACACCCACCTGGGACGTACAACCAGCATTTCTGTGGGTATGACTGCTGGCACATCTCATGAAAGAATCCCCTCGAGACATGTGAAATTGAGATTTTTTTGAAGGATTCAGCAGCTTTTGAGAGGAGCCAGCCAGTCACTTCACTTGTATCTGTATTCCCATCGGCCTTCGCAGCCACCAGCATAAAAACGCCGGCGTATTTACGGGAATGCTCAAGTTTTCCATACTACTGTCAGGTTTAGTGAAGAATTCATTAGAAAATCAGTCTGTGTGCCCCAAGTACTAATTCTCCTGGTGATCAGGTCCCAAGATGACAAAACCTTCACTTTTTGTTCACCGTGCCTGAAACCAGAGCGGCAGCATCTTCCCTCCCACCCTCCCCGCTACAACTGGCACTGCATTACCGAGCGACAAACCTCGTGAGTTAAAAAGGCAAACCTAAGGCGCAAATTAAAAATTCTAATATTTATATTGATTCAGACACAATCGCCTTTATTGGGAACAATGCTGTGCTGGAAACCACACAAGCAGAAATGAAGAGACAGGCACGGCCGCTATGCTAGGTGCCTCTGAGAATCACATCAGTCGAATAAAACACCGGCTCGAAAATTAAGGCAGAATCAAGCTTTAAAGTAACAAGCAGGATCCAAAAGTGAGCGGGTATAAAAAGCACTTGTATGTGCCTATACGTTTCCTTCAGTTTAATGAGTATGATATATATGATGTCAGCTATCTAGGGCTGCTCCCCATCATAGCTTCATAAATAAATTGATTTCTTATAGCTTCAATGAATCACAAAGAGGGAATCTGAAGGATGTGAGAGTACGGGTTCGTAAAACCATTCTGTTAATAAAGTGTTGTGTAAAAATGTAGTAGATATATTAAAAGTATCTGAAAGCTGAAAATTATGCAAGCCAGTGAAAAAAAACCCAAGGAGAACTAGTGGGGAACCTGAAAAAAAGGGAAGATTTTTCTCTGCTAACCCACAGAGCCTGGAGGAAAAGGCTGTTGGGTCCGGGGGACTGCCAGCAAAGGTGGCCATAGAGGCCAAGGCAGGAGAGGAGGGGAACTCGGGTGGAGATAGTGGCCTTAAAGGAGTTTTAAGAGCTAAACGGAATGGTGAAAAATTTTGGAAGAAAAAGCAGCAGGATCTGGATATAGGGAGCCAAAGCTAGGTGGAAGATGGTCCTTCAGTGCCATTTACAGTGACAGAGCAGACAACCGTAGCTGGTAGGTCAGGTAATGGACCAATAGATCAAACAGTAACAACAGGACTTTGGGCTCTTCAGAATAATTCAAGATTAATCCAGCAGGTAAAAGAGATCTTTCCTACTTGCCATGGGTCTTCTCATAGGTTTATAACCATATAAGGGAAGACCTTATAGCCTCCCTTCCAGTATCTGAAGGGGGCCTACAAGAAAGCTGGAGAGGGACTTTTCACAAGGCCGTGCAGTGATAGGACGAGGGGGGATGGCTTCAAAATGGAAGAGGGGAGACTTAGATGAGATCTCAGAAAGAAATTCTTGACTGTGATGGTGGTGAGACCCTGGCCCAGGTTGCCCAGAGAAGCTGTGGCTGCCCCATCCCTGGAGGTGTTCAAGGCCAGGTTGGACGGGGCTTGGAGCAACCTGGTCTAGTGGGAGGTGTCCCTGCCCATGGCAGGGGGGTTAGAACAAGGTGGTCTTTAAGGTCCCTTCCAACTGCTAACCATTCTATGGTTCTGTGACATCACCACATATGAAACTACGAGTTAACTATTTTATTTGGCCACTTGGTCCTATTCCCCTGATCTCTGACCCACTGCTACCGCTTGATGAACACTCGATTTCCAAGTTATCACCAGCGTGTGCAGTGCAAGCGGAGAGAAGTGCAAGGCTCGGTCCCCCAAGGAGGTTCACCTCTCTGCGCGGGACTGCTGGCACTGCTGGTGACAGGACACAGAAGTAGGGTACAGGTACAGTAAATGCTTCCATTTTTTACAGTTTCAGTTTATGAATGATCTTCAAATCAAAAGTAATTCATGTGAGAACAACTTCCTTCTACACTGCGTAAAAAAAAAAGTTTCTCAGCTGAATAAGCTGTATTTTGAAAGTTTTAATTGCATGGCTGTATTTTTTTCCCACCAGATGGTATGTATTCAACACTTAGAGACTTTTAAAAACAAAAGCTCTATGTGTGTGACGGCACGATTTATTATTTATTTTAAACACAGAAGTATGCTTTCCCTATGGTACCCAAGCATTTTGGTCAAACTTTTCTTGAAGTGATACTTACAACAATTACATTATAAAACCCGGAGTGTTGATAACATCTTCCAGTCACCTACTCAAATATGGAGAACATGTAGCAGATGATTGTAAGATTCATCAGAGAGAGGTATTACAGATGGTTCTAAGCATCTGGTTAATCTGCAAGACTCCAGTAGTCTAGGAGCTGATTAACTATTCATTAAAGAGATGTTAACCGTTCATTAACCCTTTATGAAGCATGTATGCACAGAAACTTCATATTACGCGTCACCAGCTTTGCGGGCAGTTTGTTTCTAGCATGAAACAGTCACCAGCTCCCTGCGCCTGCTGGTTTTCAGCGATGCCATCGAGCAATGAAACCAAGCGTCGCTGCCCACCCACTCCGCCATGGTGCACTCAGAATATCTGGGGTTTATCTGTTTGATGTACAAGGATAAAGACTTGGACACCTATTTCACCTTTCCTGTCCAGCTGACAATAATCTGCATTTTTTCAGCTCTTAAACAAAGCTAGTGGCACTACAGAGCTAGTTCCCAGCCAACAAGGATCTCGTGTCCCTGGTCTTTCTGTGTGCATCCTGGGAACCACGTCACGGAGAAACGTCCAAAGAGAAGTGGAGAGAGGAGGATTAAGAGGTTAAAATGTCCCAATGGACATTTCACAGTTCAGAGGTTCTCTCACCTGCGTACTGGGAATTTACTTGGCATCTTCCATTAAACCTTACCATTAAGATCCCACCCTCTGGCTCCACATATTTGCCCCCAAGAGTTTCAAGCTGGTCTCACCAGCACTTACACCGCATTACAACAGTCTCTCCAACCCCGGCAGCGTTACAAAGGTAATACGGGTGAACAGTTTCTTCCAATGTATTCAACACCAAAAAAAGCCTTCCTTCCAGCACCCTGCCTGTTTGCCTTTGCATCAAAGCTTTTCCTCAGAAGCATCTCTACTGCCAGCAATACCAGACAAACTTGACTGGTGCTTAAGCTCCACCGTGGTCTACTTTTTCCAGCTCATGTTGGGGAGGACATGATCAAATGAGCTTGGGTGTGCCAGCACCGCAGTGCTTTCCACAGGTACGTGCCTTGTTGGGCTGCAACAGAGGGCGGTGGATTAACCTTACCCCAGAGAAAGGACTAAATTCAGCTCCCGAGAAGATCTCTCTTAACCCCAGGGTTTAGGTTTGCTCTAGGGCTGCCGCGCAGGCAGGCAATTCTAAATTTGCCTACATCACAAGTTATCAAAAATGATCAGATAGCAAACTGTTTGACCTATAGGAAAATAACAAAAAAACCCTGCCGCACTTCATGAAGTGATGTTTGAACTCAAGTAACACTAAAAATTGCAATAGCACCAAACATTCCTGTTGATAGATTTAGCTGTACAGCTGGTCGGAGAGCTGCAATCCCAAGGGCTATGGCCCAGAAGGACATGAGACAGCATTTTGTTGCAATAGAATGTTTCATCAGAGAAGAAATATTTTTGGAAAGACACTTCTGTTCTGGCAAAGATTTTGTGGGAAGAGACCCTCCTCACCTCGCCTGCTAGGGGCACTGACCTGGGAGACAAGGCAGCCGGGCTACGTGCCAGAATAACATCTCTTGGACCAACTCCCAGTCTTACAAAAACATATTTTTAATATATTTTTGGTTGTCCTTGAAAAAAAAGAGATTCTAAAACCTTTCACGCTGTGGCAAAACAGAAAGAGCACTGCAGCCTTCCTGCTGTCAGAGAGGCTGCAGGGAGAGAGGGCTCTCAACATCCCAGTAGCCGGCGCTCCCAGCATGCACGCACCAGTCTCCTGTGACATCCTTGGGACAGGCAAGATTTGAGCAAGGGGAAAGGAAAAAAAAAAAAGAAAGTTGGTTCCTCCTAGTAGCAAGGATTGGTAAAAAGGGAACGGAAAAGTCTTCAGGGAAAGTGGGACTGATGGCTAGTAAACAATAGCATCTTTAGGAAAGCAGAGATATCGTTGATTTTCCCCAAAATAAATTATTCAGTGTTGTTTGTGACAGCAAAGAGACGCTTGTGCTCTTACAAACGGGCTTTAAAATCCCTGCTGAGTTGCCCTGCAGGTGAATGGAGGGTCTGTTGTCATACAGGGCTGATATCCCACCAGCTAAAGATCACAGACAGCTTCCTAAAATCTCCTCCTGGGGTACTGAAAAGCTGAAAGCCAAGAGGAGCTAAAAAGCGAGCCTTAGAGGGATTGCTTCATTTTGCTCGTTTATGTTTTTAAATAAGATTTTCCCTGTCTGTTACTCAGACATACTAAAACCGAGACAGGATCCCGTTAGCACAGGCAGCCTTGTGGGCATTAGCCAGCGTCACTCGCTTAACATGTGGCTTCTGCTGAACCCAGCTTCCCCCTCCCGCTCAGCAAAGCGGGAGTGCTCAACCTGAGCCCACCACGGCTAAGCGACCCTGCGACAACAATGCAGCACGCGCAAGGCTGAAGAAAACCACGCCGGGAAGGAATTTCCAGGTTTTGTTTCCAGATAAATAAATATTAACTGAACAAACAGGGAAAAACAGATTCAAAAGGTGTTTTCTTAATATCAGTTGTTCCCAAATCCGTTCCACTATGAATTAATCCTCAAGCAATCAGTCTCAATGAATTCACTCCACCTAAACTACCCCAAATACATACTTGGTAAGACTTTCCAACGTCTAAGGCAGCAGCGGGGTGGGTTCAGCCCAAGTCCTCCAGCAAACGTCCCACCAGCTAATTACTGGGTCTGGCTGCGCAACTGCTGCCGCTAACGAGGGGCTTACAAGTTGTCACTGGTGATGGCTTAACACCTCACTGCTAATTAGTGCTGGAGAGAAAAGGCTCCACAACCCAAAGTTCACGTTGCCCTGTTCTCAAGAAAAGTCTTCGCCTTTTTGCATGTTTTAGCTGATGGAAGGCTGTTTCCTTCGCTGTTTACTGCCGGTAAAGCCTAGCGTACGCGTGCACACACACCCCGAGCCACCCCTAATTAAAGAATTACTTCTGCCTCAGTAAAGCATCTCCAAAATCTGCTTCATCTTCCAAACGTGCTGAGACAGCACATATGTGTTTTCACAAGCTGAGCACTGCACTTGATAATACACTCCAAAAAGACTTTTCTATATCCGATTTCTGTTCTTCAACATTTTAATCTGGAAAACTTCAAAACAAGATAAGAAAAAAAAGGACAACTATTCTCTCACAAACTAAAAAACAATCTGGTTAGGAATCACAAAATACAGGTTAATCCTCTGTTGTGATACAACTGGTAGCAAAATAGCAGATGTTTTCAGGTAAACACCACGCGGACTTTTGATATTGATTCACAGGATAACTAAGACATTGCTGTCATTGAAAACCCGTCAGCTAGAAATATCTCCTAGCACACATAACACAGGCACAAACCCCAAACGTCCCACTTTTAACCAGCAGTTGCTTCGTTTCCCCTCTCCCTTCCCAGAAGCCTTTGAACCCATTGGCTGCTTTCAACAAGTCTGAGTTGTAGGTCTCAAAGAAAAAAGGTCCCACAAGTTTCAAGGAGACCAAGAGCTTCCTAGACCAAAATGAACGCCGCATCAGCTGGAGAACCTGTCCTTTGAGCTAACACCACACAAACACACAGGTCAGTTCCCATCCACACACCTGGGAGCACCCACAGGAGACACTGCCTGTGGCCCAGCGCAGAAGCGACCTCCAGGTACCTTGGTGGAGAGGGACAGGGGACATACGCTCTGAAGGGGAGACTTTCCTGCTACTCTTCCCACTGAATCCAAAGGGGATGGCAAGAAGCATGGTCAAAAATCAGGAAAAAAAGGCATATATGCTACAAAGAAGTGGGACAGGCTTGGACCACTGAACCAGGGGGTTGGACACAGCCAAGGAAGCTGGCAGATGACTGGTCTGGTGCAGGTTCTTGATAATGCCCAAAACCAAAAGAGCATGCAGTATCATCTTCTAGCATCCCTCACCTGCAGTGCTGAGTCCAGCTCTGGGCTCCCCAACATAAGAAGGGCATGGACCTGTTGAACTAGGTCCAAAGGAGGCCACAAAGATCATCAGAGGGCTGGAGCACCTCTGCTATGAGGACAGACTGAGAGAATTGGGATTGTTGAGCCCGGACAAGGCTCCGGGGAGACCTTAGAGCCCCTTCCAGTCCCCCTAAAGAGGCTACAAGAAAGAAGGGGAGGGACTCTTGATCATAGAATCACTTAGGTTGGGAGAGACCTTTAAGATCGTGTCCAACCATCAACCTAACACTGCCAAACCCACCACTAAACCACGACCCTCAGCACCACATCTAACCAGCTTTTAAATACCTCCAGGGATGGCGACTCCACCACTGCCCTGGGCAGCCTGTTCCAAGGATTGAGAACCCTTTCGGTAAAGAAATTTTTCCTAATATCCAATCTAAACCTCACCTGGACCAACTTGAGGCTGTTTCCTCTTGTTCTATTGCTTGTTACTTGAAGAGCAGAGACCGACCCCCTCTTCACTACAACCTCCTTTCAGGCAGTTGTAGAGAGCGAGAAGGTCTCCCCTCAGCCTCCTTTTCTCCAGGATAAATAACCCCAGTTCCCTCAGCCGCTCCTCAGAAGACTTGTGCTCCAGACCCCTCACCAGCTTCATTAGCCTTGTCTGGACTTGCTCCAGAATCAGGGAGTGTAGTGATAGGACGAGGGGGAATGGTTTTAAACTGGAAGAGGGGAGATTTACATGAGCTCTCAGGAAGAAAATTGTCACTATGAGGGTGGTGATACCCTGGCCCAGGTTGCCCAGAGAAGCTGTGGCTGCCCCATCCCTGGAGGTGTTCAAGGCCAGGTTGGACGGGGCTTTGAGCGACCTGGTCTAGTGGGAGGTGTCCCTGCCCGTGGCAGGGGGGCTGGAACGAGATGGTCTTTAAGGTCCCTTCCAACCCAAACAATTTTATGATTCTATGATCTTCTACACCAGCTAATGGTGTTGAACAAGATGGAACAATCAGGCACACCGATGTGCTTTTATATGCTATGAGTAGATACTATAGGCAGGGCAATAGTAATTTCCAGAAGAGCGGTAAAAAAGCAGCCTAGGACAGTCAGAAGTACCAGGGATCAGTGAGGCACTGAGGGAAAGCCTTCAGGGCAGAGAACAGCCCTGATGTCAGATCATAACATGGATCTCCAATATCCAAAACCCACCTGAAGCACCATGTGTGTGTACATATACACATGTAGATACACATACATGTATATGCCATCATCAAGAGGTAAAATTCAGAATCCGTTTCAAGAGTGGGGGGTTGAGCTAGACGGCTGCGGTGCACCCAGCCCCTTTCGGTCTGATCAGAATTGGTCTGATCTTCTGGCAGTGGAAGAGGCAGAGACAAGGCTCCAAGAGCAAACCTAACAGCTTCAGGAGCAGCAGCCCCTGGAGAAGAGGCAGAGAGGAGGAAGATCTTTGGGACCAAAACAACAGGCTGCAAAAAAATTATTTGTGTAACTCCACTGTGATGTGGCGAGTCAAGCAAGACTGCATTTGTAAAGGTCACTGAAAAGAGAAAGGAGCCATGATCAGGATTTGGATGATGTTGCAGGGAAAAAGAGACTTTGAAGAATAACATAGTTAAGAAAAGGAAAGAATTCAGACCTTTACACTAAAGTTAAAGGGATACAGCCAGTCATTTTGCTTAGATGATGACAACTTTAAAATAGGAAAATAATTTCACAGAAGTCTAAGTAGTCTCAAATCCTGCAAGAACAGGCATGTGGGGTAGGGACCATGAGTTCAGCTGATGAGTAGAGGGCAAAAAGAGGCAGGGATGGAGAGGGATGAGAATCACATCAATGAAGCCAAGGATAGCAAAGGGCAGAGGAAGAAGGAAGAGATGAGTTGTCGACTTCCCACATGTGAATAATCCCAGTGATACCATTCACACAAAGGAAAAGCTAAAAAAAGTACACGTTGTAGAACTAGGGTGTTAAAGCAGGAGTTATCACTTTGCCTACAGCGATACACTTCAAAGTAGAGGCATGAACATCTGCCACCAGGTTACACCAGTAGTAGTTTGTACAATGCTACTTCACATGTCACGTGATACCCACGTTAAAGCTTCAAACAGCATCCTCATGGTTAAACAATATTAAAATAGGGTAAAAGGGTCCTAAACCAACACGTGCCTATTTATATATGACAACTAACTCTTCTGAAGAGACCACTAGCCAAGTTGCTTGTTTGCAGTCTTCTCGGCCAACCCAGGAAAGAAGAATCAGAGAAGCAGATTTTGTGCCTGTGCTGGTAAATGCTCACAACTATTTTGCAATGCTGTATTTATGTAGATTTCATCATGCTACCATTTTTCCATCATATTGTCATCATCTGCATTTTAATAAGAACACATCAAGTGACACATCAATATTCCTTTTGCTCTGCAATTCCCAGGGCCTCCAGCCTGTGACATTAATATGAGGGAATAGAAAGTCACCAGAACTTTCTTCTTGGATTTGTATATCAAAGCCACTGATGCTTATTCTTCTTTAAGTCTTGGTAATGCATATAGAAGTAGGAGGAGCTTCCCTCCACGCAAATGTATACCCTACATCAAGAAACTTCACGTGGCTAGAGTACAAGGACATTATTCTCAAGGTATTTTTGCCCAAACACCGGCATTGCTTTCCCACTCAGGGTGTACATTAGGCACAACTCTACTGTCAGATGTGATTTCTTTTTTAAACTAATAACAGTCATTGGGTATTTCAATTAGCACGCATATAATAACTGACAAACTGGGACAAGAACAGCAAGATCTATTAACCCAAGGGATATATTATGATTAAGGAAAACAGTGCATTTTTTGATTGTTTTCAACCTTAGAAACTGATAAACTTGGAGCCCTCTGAAATATGAAGTTGTGTGAATAACTGCAATTATTTTGAGGTCGTTAGAAAAACCCTACAAACTCCCCATTTCGCCAGTGTGTTTTGTCAGAAACATAATGAGCTTTTTAATTCAGTTGTTGCTTACTACTCTATACGCTCAGAAGAAAGAAGTTTAAAAGCTATTATTCAATACCTAAGAAGAATTTATTTGGGTGGAAAAACGTCCTCACACCCAGAGATGACGGATGCCATCCTACAGCACAGATGTGCCTCCAGCTGCAAGCGGGACGTCGCTATTCCACAGCACACGGAAACTTCCAGACTTGCTCCCTCGCTGTTCCCGCACTGCAGAGCACGTGTGTTACGGTTTTGTCTTAATCAAATTTATATGGAATCTGGGGAACATCATTTCCTTACAGGAAGTTCCTCTGAAGTTCTGGAGAGTTTTGGAGGCTGATTAGAACCACTGGAGTATTTACTAGAATAAAAGCAGGGAAAGCCAAGAGGAAATTAATTTTAAATTTAAAATTCAGGCTGCTTCTTACTTTCCTCTAATGCAGACAATTACACACCTAAACTGATTATTCTTCTGATTTCAGAAATTAATTTTCAGTTCTGTCTATAGAAGAAAGATTTGGCTTAACCTACACCGGTAGCGTGTTAGGCTGCTCAAGAGTTCCTCTCTTCTAAGCATCACTGGAATATTCAGTTTTGCTTTTTGTTTCGAAACATTTGGGGATTTATGCAAGAAATTGATTAGGATTACAGGAAACTGAAGAAGCTGAACATCCATATGACTAAAATATCATAGAATCATGGAATCATCGAATCATTTAGGATGGAAAAGACCTTTAAGATCATCAAGTCCATATATATGATAATATACAGTTTAGGTGTTTATGATCTTTACATTTAGGGACTATCTTATCCAAAAAAAACCCCCAACTATTTTAAGGCTTACGAATAATGATTATATTTACATTTAGTAGAATGAGTTTCACACTTAAAACAAACACTGCAACTGAAATTTGTTTCTCAGTGAGCTGACAATCAGAGAAGTTTGACCATTGCATTCAACTCATATTTCCTGAAAAGCCACGAGTACACCTATTCACGTAAGAGGCAGAATGGAAATACACTCCCAATAAACCAGATGGTTCCACATGCTGTTACTTGCTCAAAGCAATGTAACGCACAACATGCAAAAATTTCTGTTCAGTTGAGTTTTGGCATTCAAAATTTATCTTTCTCTCCCTCGGAAGGTAGAAAGCGTGCGACCCAGTTGCTCTAGAATGACATGTTCTCATCGACTACAGTCCAGCTCAGACAATCTTAAACTATGCTGCTTGCCTATAAAGCAACTATATCAAAGGAAAAACAGTCTCGCAAGTATTTAGCTGTCGTACATTTGTGCTGTGGTTTGGTTTTTGAAATAGCACTTAAATACGACTCTTATTCCAATTTGCAACATCAAAAAAACTACAGCCTCCAACTGTGATACGTTTCACCTGCCCAGAGATCAGACAGCAACATTTCTTTACCATTTCTCCCTGACAGCAAATTAAAATGCAATGCAGCTTTTACCTGTTACTTTAGTCTCTCACTCAGGCAAACCAGTATAGTTTTTTGGCTGTGTTATTTCTTCACGTAGTGAATACGCAACTGATTGCAACCTTTTTCCTTTCTTGAATGCTGCATTGCGAAGGATATAAAGATTCTCCAACAAGGCAAAGAGGAGTCTAAATTTTCAGAGACAGCAAAAAACGTTACAGAAAATTATGTCCTCAGTTTTCAGACAAAGGAATTAAAGCAACGAACCTGCCATAGAACTTTCAATAAAATTTATGTTTGCCGGCAGTTTCAATATTTTCTTTTACATCATCATGGGCATTGTGAAAGCCCAGCCGTCCAGATAGCTCCATAGAAACAATGAGAATAGCCAAAGTTGGACAAAAATCTTCCCACCTCAACATTTTCTCTTTAGAATATGAATTTTTGACTAGATATATTCCTTCTGTGAATAAGTACCACTTTTTTCTCAGACTGAAGTGTTTCAAAACATTCATAAGAAACTAGATGACTGTAAGCCAAAATGACCCATTGAGCATTTGGCTGGTAGTAAAAATAGCTTTAATATGCTACTGTGCTGCTTCATGGAGCTACCCTCGGAGTCGCCCCTGCACACAAGCTCCTCTAGTACACGAGACATCTCCTGTGACACGCCCTCATCAAAAGTCTTGGGAATTATCAAGATACTGTCCCTCAAAATGAAGTCTGGTCAGTAAGTTTAGCTTATAGACCAGTAGCATGAATCACCTATACCACAATTATAAAGGGGCATTAAAGCAATGCTGCTTAATTAAAATATTTCAGGGTTTCAGGCTGAAGTTTGATTTTCTAAGCTTTCTTAAAGAAAACTACCTTCCCTCCTATAAATATATTCAACTAGGAAAAAGTTTCTACATCTACTAGCTCTAAGAATATCCACTTACTTATCTAAGAAATAAAGCTACATATCGGTGCGGGGGCCGCGTGCCCCCCCAGGAGCAGGCTGAGTTGGGACCTCAAGCACAGCAGGGGGGACACAACAAGGAGCGAAGGCGCAACACAATTCTTCACCAATGCATCACCTGACTTTCAGGTTCTTTTGTTTCTTCGTTTGGTTTAAATTAAAAATCAATCCTGCCCTTTTCAATGATCTACTAAGTGGTGTAATAGCATTCTATTTCATAGAATCACAGAATCACCCAGGTTGGAAGAGATCTTTAAGACCATCGAGTCCAACCATCAACCTAACACTACCAAAACCACCACTAAACCATGTCCCTCAGCACCACATCTACCCGGCTTTTAAATTTGATTAAATTATTATCAACTTGTACATTTTCTCACCAAATCAGTACTGTGCATCTTGCTTTTGCTACCCACAGTATTCATTAATTTTGAAAATTAGCTATTTTAGTTCTATTATAAAGGGTGTTTCTCAAACTAGAAAGCTAAGGGTTCCCCCATATACACTATATTTAAGTTTACCTTTAATCAGCTGCTCATTAAACAGCTGACAATAAAACTCAGTAACTATATTTCATACCTTGCATTTGTTCTTTGAAGACATGTTCAAGAATTCATGAGAACGCCAATTCTCCAAATCCCCTTGATGCAAATGGGACAAAATGGCATTAACTAATGCTTAATGAGCACAAGGCAAGTACCCACCCTGCTCGGGACACGCTTGCCCAACACCCAAGGGAAGCCTTACTTGGATTCATTAGGCAGAGACTGAGCAAGTCAGATGTTCCCACTAGCTCAGCCCCTTTGAGCACCAACCTCCAGCTCTGCCTTCCTCCCCATACTGAAGCATTTCTGTTTCCAAAGCACAACCTTTGCAGCCCTTCACTGCACACACAACACACTGACCCTCTTCTGCGCTGGCTCCTCCGCTCCCGGGAACCAGACACGGGCTCCAGTGACAAGGCCAGTGTCTCACAGCATGGGACTCTCTGCTTCTCTCCTCCTCCCTGCTGGCTCCAACCCTCCTCCTCTCCAAACTGCCCACCCAACCTACCCACTTTTCTCAATTTTCATGGCAGAAATAGCAGTGGGAGAAGTGGTGAGACAGATGAGATGTGGGGATGGAGAGACACCCACCCAACTCTGCTTCTACGGATGCAGAGAACTCCTCTTCACAACAGTCCATCGTGAACTGATTTTTTTTGGCTATGTACCATTTCCTCCAGCTCTGAACATTTTGTTTCTGTCCTGAACTCTAACTTTGCAACAACTTTTAAAAACGTGACTATCGAATGCAAGAGTCCAGGAGCAGTATCCACAATTTAGCAGTCAGAAGTACGGTCACCTCTGCTCCTGACCCGTTCCTGCTTCCGGTCCCCTCTCAGGTTCATTTTAGCTCTTTGCAACCGCCTGCAAAATCCCGATTAGCAATAAAAAGAATGAGATTCAATTTCTATGAGTCAAATGGCATCTGTTTGTGGTTTTTTCCCCACCCCTCATTCCAACTGCCTTCAGCGTGTTGTGCTGCTCCTGGAAATTTCCTTTTATAAAACATCTTTTCTTACCCAAAGCAACAAGTTTGTCAATGGGCTCTCCCAAACAGAAGATTCTCTTGAATGGGCTCTTTTTTTGTTTTCTAATTGGTATTCCCCCCAAGTTTCCGTTCCAAGACAATACGTGTGTACAAAGATAAATTCCTCAACTCTTTTTAGTCTGACACACCACTTGGTTGCCCCTCTGCCACCGGAGGCCAGCAGGACCACAGCTGCAGGCTGCTCCCCCGCTGGGGTCGATGGCACCGTCTCTCCCGAGCCCTGGTTACGGACCTCCCGTTCACCAAATAACACGGGGCCACCAAGTCACTTCCCAGCCACAAAGCGCAGGGGAGAGTTTTAGCCATACAAAGCATTAGTGGCCATGGCAACCGTAACGTAATGACCTTTGGGCTATTTTATTACAGTGTAAATCGATATTTCTGCCTTGGGAGAAAAACTGGGGCAGTCCCACATTGGCCTACAAGATGCATCTAAGAGTGGAATATTATTTTAGTTTTTTCCATCCTAAGTAAGATTAGCAACAGTTGTTATATAACAGGATGAGCCTTTAGTCACTAATGGAAAAAATATAATAATAATAAAAAAAAATCATATTAAACTCTTCAACTTGCACCTATGTTAAAACCCAGAGCCAACCAAAGGTTGGGATAAGCACTTGTTTGTGTCAGAGTTTGTAAAATTACACAGCGCTCCGGGATTATTACGGATCTCGTCAAAACTACTCCAGAGGCAGAGGGGAGGATTATGGTAGGGAATTGACTTTCTCCGACTGATTTTAATGAAAAGTCAGATTTCTGAGACAACGTTCTAATAACGCTTCCACTTCTCCCCGCAGCCTGGAGCACGTCTCTGCCGTCCTCCCCCCTCGCTCGTCTGTCCCTAAGCTGATAGCAGCGCTTTGATGTGCCTTTTACAGCGGGAGCTATATGTACGATCGCCAGCCCTTAAAAACACGACTGCGCCGTGTCAGGCTGATCAAAGTGTCAGGCTGTGTCACATCCCTCTGGAAAAAAAAAAAACCCCAAAAAACCCATGCAGCAGTTTGCACTTGATCCATCACCTATGTAGGGCATAGAAACGCTTAACGGTAAAATTACTCATCATAAACACTGTAATAATCAGGCATGGCTGCTACAGATAGCCTGTTATTATCCATGTGCTTAAAATTCAGATAAGGAATGTCTTGTTATTACTTTTACAAACCCACACAGCATCCTGGTTTCCCCAAGCAACATTAACCACCCTGCTACTGGGACGACACCGCTTTACGCAGGGACTCCACTCCTCCTCCAAAGATGATGATATTTACACCCGTGTTACGCTGCCATCCAACCCAGGAGAGAAATGCCTCAGCCAGAACAAGCGTAGGGTGCTCCCAGCTTTCCCCGCTCCCTTCCATCCTTTAATTGCTATTTTTCCTCTCATATATATGTTTACATGTAGATTTGGTCCTATCCCCAAAGCTTTATGATAAGCTGCTGTCGTTTTGTTGGGTTTGGTTTTTGGTTTTTTTTTTTTTTTCTTTTTGGGTTTTTGTGGGTTTTTTTGATCGCTCCCCATCCTGCTGTTTGGGGGTTTTCCTGGTGTGGTGTTTTGGTTTGTTTTTTTTTTTCCTCCTCGAGCTCACAGCAAACCTGTGATCCGGCAGTCTCAAAGTCACACGGTGCGTTTCGGGAAGGCAGCATCAGGTCGCTAATGAAGCCTCGTGCCTTCCTCGCAGGGGGAATCAGGAGATAATCTGGCAATGCTAGCAGAAGCGCTTTTATTCAAATTCACATGCGTGCTATCACAGACAGCACAAAAAAAAAAAGGCTACCTCATTTTGAGGATAACTATCCTCATTTTTTGGTTTTGTTTATTTTGTTGGGGTTTTTGTGGTTTGTTTTTTTTTTTTTCCCTCCTTTAAATAAGCACATTGCCAAATTTGTTTTGGGGCACAGACTGCAAGCACGCAGTCTTTAGGCTTTATTTTGCTGCCGACGTGATTTGCAAGTGCAGCACCACCAAGCAAGCGCCCGGCTGCCCCGCAGGCTTTGCCACCATCAGGGCTCGCTCTCCCCTCCGCATGGCTCCTCCTCATCTCTCCCAACACATCCGCTTGGCCTTCTTGTTACCGGGTGCCTGAGGAGCTATTTCTTTCCACAAGAAACCTCGGAGCGTGCCACGAGGAGCCAGCACCTGCTTGCACGTTGGGGAGTTTCAGCTCCACTTTGCTCATCCTCCCCCGTGTCCCCCCAGGAACAGGTACGGACCCTGCACCCGCCCTCGGAGAGCACGAGCTTCCTGCTGGACTAAGGAAGAAAAGAAGTTTAAACTGCTGGTATGTTCCCCATGCAGAGCGAAACAAAGCCTCAGTTTTAATGAAAAAATTGAAGTTATCACAGAATGCAAGAAAAAAAAAAATAAAAGAGCTTCCATTTTTAATTCATTGGGGTTGGGAAGGAAAGAGAAATCTGGTGATGCTCTGCCCAGTGCCACCATGGGATGGGAAACCCGGCCTGGGACCAGGTCACCCCAACGATGATGAGTTTAACCCCCTACCCCCCTCTTCGGAGCCTTTAGCATTTTGACTAGAGCTGAGTTATAACTGATCCAAGGACAGTATTCCCAAAAATCAGCATTATTGCAGCTAAAGGCTGTTTCAAATAGTATTTTCTTATAAAAATCACCAGCAAAAAATGCAAAGCATCACCTACCGAAATAATTTTGAGGCACAGGTTCAACACCCCTCATGAAGTCGTTTCTAAAAGATGACCTCTCCAGGAGGAACGTACCGCAGCCCTGCTGAACCAGGGCAGCCAGGTTTCACCGCTACTGCCCTCGCTTTCTCGAGTTAAGCAGGAAACAAGCAAACAAAGAAAAAAAACACCCCACCAAACACAACAACTCCTATTGCTTCATCTTCTTTTTGTTGGACTTCGCACTTGCTGCCTTCCTTACATCGCTCTCTGCCTGCTTGGAATCAGCTGGGAACACAGAGGGTAGTCGGGATTTGTAGGACACGCCACGCTAACGGTTGCTGCTCTCCCGTGCTCCCAGCCTCCGGAACAGCCCACGTTTCTGCTATGCTGGCAGATAAGACACGGCGCAAAAAAAAAAGCTCATACCCTCTGAGAAACAGACTTTCTAAAATTAATTTTACATCTCATTGCCTACTACACCACTACACTTTGGACTCATTTATCTCAGCAGTGCCAAATTACTCAGCACTTAATAAAAATCATAAACTTTAAAAAAAAAAAAAAAACCACAACACTAAACATATTGAGAAGTAGTTTTGCACTCAAAGCCACCACTGAAGTAAGACAAACGTTAAGCTTTGAAGGTCTGTATCGGATTTCCCAGTCTGAAATAGTCTCCTTTGAAAATACCCTATTATTTGTACCACACGGTGACTCAAAGCTTTAACCGTGAGTCAGAAACATTGGCGCTAGGTGCTGCACAGAGGGGAAAAAGAAAACACATTCATCCAAAAAAGACAAGAAGTGTTGGTGGCACATGGGGAAGCCTGCTCCTCTGGTGCGCAAAGGGAGCTAAGAGGAGACTGAGCATTTATTTCAGATTTACCACTCGAAAGAGCTATTGGCTTTCACAACACGGCTACAGGCTTCTTTTAAACCAGCTGTCGTGGTAATTCATGAGCTTTTGCATCTCCTGGGTCAGTCGGGAGCTCCGAGAAGTCAACTTGGATTCTCTCCTCCTTCTGCATCACCTGTTTCGTTAGCAACACGCCGTGCTTCCAGCAGCGAGGCTTGTACAGAGATGTTTTACCAGCCCCAACATCAGAGCACCGTTACGCGGTCAAGTCAGTGCGGGTCCCAACCCACCCAGCAAACTCCATGTCTCCTGCCCCTTCATGACGACAACATCAAGGAGCAAATTTAACCCTCCTCTCAGGACTTAAATCATTCCACCACCTCCACCTGCGTCCTACTGAGCGGTGCACGCCACCACCTCACTACTGTCACTCGTCTACACGTGCCTCACACAGGACTCCCTCTTAAAGTATGTAGAAAGGACCAAACATTTATTTTTTTGTCACTGAAGATGTAACTCCCAACTTTCATACAGAACATGACTGTTTAGTCCGAAAGTATCATTTTTACACAACGCCTTAATCATGAAGAAAGATGCACTTTAAAGATACTGCTCTCGAGAAGCATCGATCTAAAGGCTTCCTTTGTTGACATAGTACTTTTTGGTTTGCAGCACAGAAAATACCGTCAGCAAACAAATTTCTACCTTTGGCAGCCCTGTTCTAACTTTGTATTTTCTTTTTAGATGCTGAAGACATCATCCTTTTGCCAGGCTTCTCTCTTCATCAGGTATTCACGCCAAAGGACATCACAGTATAGACTGCCATGGCATAGTTCCTGCTTGTCTGAAGAGTAGGAATTTTAAAAGTCATTTAAGAAATTGAATTTTTTTTTTGTTTTTTTAATTGGGATTTTCTTTCTGGGTAGCCTGAAAGGAAGGAAACATCCCTTACTAACAATCCTTCCATTTCTTTAAAGTCTCCTTTGTCCTACTCCAAGAATTTTTTAAATTTCTAAACAACGAAGCAGAAGCATCTTGCTGGGGCAAAGCCAGCCCATATCCAGAGGATGTTTCTGGCACTAATAAGCACAGGCTACCGAGGTGTTTCCTACTGAACTGGCACATAGAAGAATTTACCCCCCCCCGGAGAAGGAAGTGCAGAAAAAAATATGCCTTTGCTCCATCATTTGAGAAAAGCTTGAAAGAGCGAGGCACAGACCCAGCGTCAGCTCCCACCCGCTCCCTCCTCCGCAGTCACCACCCTGGAGAGCAAGGAGAGTCCCACGCCAATGTGAAAATTTGGATGAGCCCACGACCCGGCTGCATTCCTGCCATGGGGTACAGAGGAAGCTCTGCCATGCATCGCACTCCTCGGGCACCGAGGTGGACAGGCTTTGGCCTGCCCTGGCTGGAGAAGCACCCCACCTCATGGGTCACCTCAGCTTTGTAGCCCACACGCCATGGGCTCAGCCTGGAGGGTCCTCCTTGGATCCACACTCCAGAAGACAAATTTTAGGCTGTAGGAACATTAAACCGCAACACCAATCGCTACGTCACTTCTGCCATGAAGTCAAGCGATCCACAGAAACACCTTTAACTGGATCCTCTTCGAAATAATTTGTTTCTCACCATGCAACCTTTTCTGGCCTCTTGCTATTGTCCTCCCGATATTCATGGTTTACTGGCTGGTTTTAATCACAGTAAAATGAAACCCCGTTGAAAGGGCAGCTGTGAACATGGGACTGCCAGGCTAGGAAGCGCTCAGTCCTGCCTGACATCATTTTTATTTGCTTAAAAGTTCTTTGCTGTAATGTCCTTTTCAAACAACAAGTTTCCCTTCTACACTGAATCCGATTCCAAAGCCGCGTCTACAAACAGTGTAAAAGTGTTAAAAGTTCAGGCTATAAATTCAGAGGATTAGAGGAAACATTTCAAACAGCGATGGATACAACATGAAAATAATAATTTTTTAAAAATTCTTTTCCATAAGAGGATTTGCCCAAATTGCTGGTCGCTTCCAACAGCATAGAAACATTTCCTCCAAATCTCAGAAATGAGCAAGAGGAAAGACAGATTACAATGGAAATCAATTCATTTCAGTCAGCTCTGGATGCTGCCACCACTGATTTTCATAAAATAAAAAAAAAAAAA
>VYXH01000336.1:706905-737425 GCA_013397275.1 Burhinus bistriatus
AAAAATTGATGTTTGATCACAGTGTAACATGCCAATGAAAAAAACCTCTACACTCACCAAGCAAAACAGCTACACTTTAGTTCTGGTCCAAATTTAAAGAAACAGCTTCTGGAAACAAGAACTTGAAGGAGATCTTCATTTTCTTTTTCGCTCTCTCAAAATCAATCATTTCAAGTCTTACCAAGCCTGGAAAAAGCTGAAACAAGTGCGGTTCCAATTCCAAAGCCAAACACCACAAAAAGCATTTGACCAGATTTCATATTTTCAAGCCAATTTCATAGCTCTTTGCTGTCCAGCCAAGGATCGCTCCGTGCCCGAGGAGAGCACCGCAGGAGGAGGTGCGTGCTCCTCGCAATCAGGTAACCCTGCGCTTTGTGTTCAGATCCCAGAGAGCCACAAACTTCCTTGGCTGACTGGATGTTCCCGGAAACATCCTGTATATTTTAAACATTTCAAATGTTTAGCTTCTCAATATCTAAACACGTGGTAAGGCACACACCAGTCATTAATTTAAGGACTCTGTATACGCACGCTATCCGGATAAAGCTAGGCAAAAGAAAGAGTTAAGAAAATCACTTACGTCCCTATTCTGCCTCCCAAAAAGAGCCAAAATGTTATTTCTGTCTTCCACAATTCAGTTCAGAAATCCGGATCAAATCTGTCCGATAGACTGGAAGTTGTCATTACTCTTCCTTACTGTCCTGGTTTGAGTGGCACAGGACTAATTTCTCTTCCAATGCTTGGGAAAACTGCACTTTCAGAAGACTCTAGCATCTGAATTTGTGAAAATATTGACTTTATAGCCAGCCATGNCGTTGTAGGTTTCCGAAACCAGTTACTCACCAAGTCCATGTCCTTAATAGCTCCAAGACAGGTCTTACCCTCTGGGGACTCGAAGGCACCCAGCCTGGCCTTCCAAGTCACTGCCCCCCACCCCAACCTACTGAACATTTTTGGGCAGAATCCTCTTAGATCTTGACCATTATTTTTCTTTGCTTTTCTTTTCTTTCTCTGCTTGAGCAGCAGAGCAGAGCCTACACCTCAACGACTCATTGCCCAGCCCTGAAGCAAGAAGCCGTTCCCTCCATCCACCTCCACGGGGAAAACCGCACTGCAAACACCACGTAACATAAAGGTGTCCGAGCTGGCTTTAAACGAGGGAAAGAGGGAAATGAAGTGGAAAAAAAAAACCAAATCAGGCTGGAAACTGGAATATCCCTGCTGAACTTTTGATTTCATTACTTACTCTCTAACCCGAGGCATGATTCTCTCCCTTGATTTTTCTTCTGTAAGATCTGACTAGAAACCGTAGTCACTAACAGCAAAAAAGCAACTCAAAAATGATGTGTTCAAAGTTTTATGCAAGATGGCAAGCATGGCACGGAGGAAGAGAGGCAATGTCCATTTTAAAATTCCTAGTTAATTTAGCTCTAGCCAAACACGTTATTTTCCAAACGTGTGAAATATTAATTTCTGACTTAAGATCTTAGATGCCAGGCACCAGCCCAGGTGAGCTTTTAGGACTGAATTATAAAGCCCATGAAAATAGAGTTTATAATGGAAATGCTGACAGATTCTCAGCTACAGCTACGCTGGTGGGAACCACTGTAATAAAGTGAACACAATCACTCACCTCGTTCTACCAGATTTTACTGCTGTAGAGAAAATTAAGAAACTTAACAACTTGCTCTCCACTAAAATTGCTTTTCCTTCCCCAGACTTTTTGGTGTGCCCTTGGTGATACCGCTTACTTGTAAACATCCTCATTTTTGTCTGTGTATTAACACACACGCATTTAGCACCTTAAATTAGGATTTTTCTCGCTCTAGTGTTTAACTTCCTATCTGGCCACTTTATTCTGAATCTTATTCAAATTAAAGCAGGCCTATTATGCAAGGCACAAAAGTTCAATTTGAGTAAAATCTGGGCAGGATTTTCTTTTTAGCATGAAAACAACAGCATAATAAATGCTAATCATTATAATCTTTTCAAAGTGAAAGCTTTTCAAGAGTATTTTTGCATTTACGAATATAAAACATGCTTCCAATTTACATTCTAAAGGTTTGCATAGAATCCAAGATTAGAGATGGAAGAGACCTACATGTCATCCCTTCAATCCCCTGTCAGTGCTGGATTGTATCATCTGCTAGTAAATATGGAATAAGAAGGTTTAAGAATTATACATTTTAGCCTGTAAACCCATAATCATCCTACATCAATCACAGCATGCAGAGAAATTTGGAAGCCTACATTTCTGTACTGCTGCACGTCAATCAAGTCCCAAACGAGCGCATATGTCAGCTACTTCTCCCGGTCAGATGGGGCACCAACTGGGGTAGAGAAACCTGACCCCTTTTAATTAAATGGCTTGGATGATGTGTTTTATGAAACTTGGAAGATCGACTCGCCTAATTTAAATCTCTCTCCCCTGCCGTGACACGGTGGCATCACAACTGACCTACTTCTCATTTGCCCAACAGAGGTCATCAAGGACAAATGAGAGGGTTGTAAACAGCTTCTCTCATCTTATTAAACATCACTTCAGAAACGTGTATAGATTGCGAGTAAGCAAGGTCAAGAAACCATTAGAAAGGTTAAATTGGAAACAAGAGAGCATGCAAGGCGGTCACAAGATTGTTCCAAGTCAGAAAATTAAATTAACCTAAAGAAATCCCCAAAGGTGACTACATCTTCATTACTTTTATTAGGGACAAAAGTAAAAATCAAGAAATAGGGGAAGACCTATTGAAAAAACAGTGTGAAGCACCGGCTACCTAGAAAGCCTTGCCACCTTCGAATTCCCCCCCGCCTCCATCTGACCGTGTTTGTTCAATGTTTCGTTCGCTTTTCATGAGCGTTTGCTGCAGTTTTACCAGTACGGATGTCAGCATAAAGCAAACAGATGACATGGAGACATTTTAAAATCTGCTGCATTTGTATTCATCCTGAAATGCATTGCACACTCATCCAAAACAGGGATCAGAAGAATACCGCAGGCAAAATACCACTTCGACAGCTAAAGAATACGCTTACTCAGAACTTGGTCAGCTAAACTAGAACAGGAGCGAGCCAAAATAACTCTGCGGGACCCACTTAAGCAAATGAAGTGGTATAGATGACTAAGCTGCCACCAGAAAATGTACTTTAATACCCAAAATGATACTGCTGAGTATATCCCAAAGCTTTTCTGCGCCGGCTGACCCAGCTCTCTGAACACTTAGGAGTTTTATGCTCCTTGAGATAACCAAAATTCACAGAACCACCCCCTTTTCCAGGCACTCAAGGAAACATCTGACAGACTCCAGTGTGCTCTATGGTCATTTCCATTTAAAATGTGGAAAAACGGGCCCCATCATAAGCTCTTGCAAACTGGCATGTTTGGCTGGACTGTGTTGCAGTTTCACAGGAAGGACAACAGAGAGATTCTCCTGGAGATGGGTGCAACGGGTCCACACCCCCCCACCAAAATGGGTCTGAAACTCAAATCTGCCCTTGCACGTGCAAGAACTTCAACAAAATAAACACGGCTCCTTCTTCCTCTAATGATGCTATAACAAGACCGATCACTCCACCGATGCCCAAGCGTGTGCTATTTTAAGTACAGAAGGTGGCTTCCAGCTCTGGAGCCCAGTAACGGAAGGAGATGAGACTGCAGACACGTTCCTCCTCAGCAGACGTTGGCATTCAGCACGCCGGCTCCTACAAATCTCACTCCTTGGCATCTAATTCTCCCCATTCACTGTAAATGACACTTAAGATCCAATTCATCATTATAAAATGCTATTCCGAGAGCCAGGTCCCTAATGTTCAGGATATGCAGGGTGAGCAATTTCAGTCTAGGTTCACTGTGAACTCCAGATATTACACTCAACTACCCCAAACTCCGTGACACCAAGTTTGAAATCTAAGTATCAAATTATACTGAACTGCTCATGGTTAAGAAAATAACACATTTCAGCAAGCGTAGCCAAAGCTTTTCCAAAAAAATAGCTCTCTGTTCTTCGATAATCTTGTAAGAGAAATACAGCTATAAAATTATCCAGTTTTATTGGCTTTTCTCAGGAAAAAGTCCTGATTGTTTATTCTATACTAGACATGCATGCGAGATGCCTACGTTTTAACCCTTGCAAGTAATAATTGCACTACTTATTGTGTGGAAGAACAGTTTTGAGAACCTCCCCATAACGTACATTGTCAAAGTACATACAAATATCCTTCACTTCTTTCCTGCTACCTTGTGCCGTTACATGCTAATGACACCGCTGTTGGATAAATGTGTATAATCTGGACAACCAACTAAGCAACAAAAATACCAAGACATCTGGGAAGATGATGTTTAATCAAGTTTATTTAATCCAGAAAAACGAAGAGGAAGGGGTCTGAGCAAGAGGTTCAGATTTTTAACATGTGTTAGATTATAATTAAAGAAATTATTATCCCTCTCTTCTTCGTGGCCGTAAGTAGAAGGATTAAATCAGATTCCTTAATATTAGATGTAGGTTGGACATCAGAAAATTTGTTAGTGTACTGAAACAGAGCCAGGCTAGATAAGGCTGTTGATTGCTCCACTGTCGTTACGAGGGTTGTAATACCTAGAGCACCGTACAGAAGGGCAAGCGCAGCTCCTCCAGCTTTTGGTGCCCATCACCATCTCTCACAAAGGGCCTGATCCTGCCCACGTGGACAAGGCATGCTGGGTCTGCCCGCCGTGCAATAAGTATGGAGGGGAGAAAGGCAGATGAACATCTCCTTTCCTACCAAGCTAAGAAACAAGAGGGAACCCAGCTCCTGCGTGCTGTCAGGGCTGAGCAGGTACGCACAGGACGGAGCGAGCAGACCCTGAGGAATCACAGAGGTCAAACCTGCCCTAACTTTGGGCTGTAATTGCCTCCACAGTCAGACAGCAACCAAGCCCGAATTTCAGGGCAGCAAATTCAAATGTCAGCATCTAAATAGGAGCAGGCCTTCATTTTTTCTTTATTGTCTTTTTTTATTTTTTTTTCAAATCTGTTTTTTACTTACCTTCCCCAGTTGTAAAGCTGGGGTAAGTATTCCTTCTGATACTATTATTGGTGTTTCTGCAGAAGATTTTGTAGCAATAGGCTGACAAATACATCTGAGGTACTTGAATACCACACTGAGAAAGGCTCATAAGAAACACAGGAGGAGGACTTCAACCTCTGCAAATTCAGGTGTGAGCATTACAACTTCCAGAGAACAAACAAAGAGCATAAAAAAGAAATTTTAAACCATAATTTTTACATGGAAAAAAAATCCTAGAATCATAGAATCACCTAAGTTGGAAGAGACCTGTAAGATCATCAAGTGCAACCATCAACCTCACACTGCCAAGTCCACCACTAAACCATGTCCCTCAGCACCACGTCTGCCCGGCTTTGAAATACCTCCAGGGATGGCGACTCCACCACTGCCCTGGGCAGCCTGTTCCAAGGCTTGACAACCCTTTTGGTAAAGAAATTTTTTCCTAATACCCAATCTAAACCTGCCCTGGACCAACTTGAGGCCGTTTCCTCTTGTCCGTTACTTGGGAGAAGAGACCGACCCCCACCTGGCTACACCCTCCTCTCAGGTAGCTGTAGAGAGCGAGAAGGTCTCCCCTCAGCCTCCTCTTCTCCAGGCTCAACAACCCCAGTTCCCTCAGCCGCTCCTCACAAGACTTGTGCTCCAGACCCCTCACCAGCTTCGCTGCCCTTCTCTGGACACGCTCCAGCCCCTCAATGTCTTTCTTGTTGTGAGGGGCCCAAAACTGAACACAGGATTCGAGGTGGGGCCTCACCAGTACAGGGGGACGATCACTGCCCTAGTCCTGCTGGCCACACCATTCCTGATACAAGCCAGGATGCTGTTGGCCTTCATGGCCACCTGGGCACACTGCTGGGTCGTATTCAGCCAACACCCCCAGGTCCTTTTCCGCCAGGCAGCTTTCCAGCCACTCTTCCCCAAGCCTGTAGCGCTGCCTGGGGTTGGTGTGACCCAAGTGCAGGACCCGGCACTTGGCCTTGTTGAACCTCACACCATTGGCCTTGTCCCATCCATCCAGCCTGTCCAAAAAATCCTTCTTGCCTAAAAAACTAGCAAGCCCAGAGCCCTTGGAAACACAGATGATTATAACTGGAAGCAAGGAAGGCTGGAGGCACGAAGAGCGCAGGGGTTCGAGCTCCACGGCCCTGCTGAACCCGGCAGCAGCACAGCCTGCCCTGCCGGCCGGGAGCCCAGCCTCAGGCAGGGGAATTTGTTCACAGCAACAAAGGAAGACTCTCCTAAATGAAAGCTGCCTTCAACAGCCTGAACCTGAAGCTGACAGCGCTGGGAACTAAATGCAGGTAGGTCCTTCTTGGCTCAAATGACTGCCACCGGGAGATGGACTGAGGGAGGAGATGAGGAGCCACTAAAAACGCGCCAAAGAGTAAAAAGGTTTTCAGCAAATGTCAGACAAGAAACAGGGCATGGGAAGGTGAATCACAAAGGCTTTTTCTCATTAAAATCACTGCCTCAGTTATCACCGGTTCTGTCACAGCAGCCTCAGGAACATAAGCAACTTGAAAAGTACTTTTCTATCAGGAAGAAAACCCCAGAAAGTTAGTTTATACCCCAAAAGAACTTGAAGTCAAGCACTTGTTTTCAGGCTTAGACCATTATACCCCAACAGTACCTACGTCCTTCGCACTAAAGGACAAAGTGATGACACCAAGAAAATTGAGGCATAATTTCCAGAAAAAACCCTCCTGACAGATCTATTAAGACAGTAGGACGCAGTCCCAAGGGAAGCCATAGGAGTCTTACGCGGGGCTAGTAAAACCAGAGCAGACAGATGATCAGCAAACACAGTGCGGGAAGAATCCTCTCCTGGAAGGTGAGCAGGGCAGATGATCTGCAGACTGATGGCCACCTCCAGTGCCTGTGATCTATTACACCCCATTATTTTAATTCACTGAAACTGCATGCCCTCGCTAACCAAGGCTGCTCCTTTTTCAATCCAATCTCCTCAAGTTCAGTCTAAGTAAATCTCTGCCAGGCGCAAAAAACAAAAGCAAAACCTTTTTCCTAAATGAAATTTGCTAATTAAAGCCATGTTTCTCTGCAGCAAGAGCGGGAATTGTGGTGGCATGCATTCCCGCTAAGCATTTCTCAACAGCCCGATGCTAGAAGAGAATACAGTGCAGAAGGGACAGCGTTTCTGTTGTCGATTCCCACCCAAATAAAATGAGCGTTGCACGGAAATGCAGGTCCCAAACACCTTATTACTCTGGAATGGCACTGTCCTACAGGTTGATAAACTCATGAAATTGAAAATGATTGAAGAATCAGTGTGTTGACACAAATTTCATAATTTTAGCTACTGATTTTTAAAATGCTATTTGCATGAGCAAAATAATTTCTGGCTCACTGATGTCTATTTAAAAAAAAATTAGAAAAGTTCCATTTTTATCCTAGCTGTTTAGGTGTCCTAAGTATTAGCAATCTTGCCGTTAAAAATATGAAAACATAGGCTTGAAAAAAGGCAGTACATCCCCTCGCAGGGCTGTGACCATCAGGGCTTTGCTGCCATTCACTGCCTCTACTGCAGAAGAGCAGCCAACAGGAGCAAAGACACATCCACACCACACAAGACACACCAAGCACGACGAAGAGGACTGAACAACAGCCTCAGTCTTGGAAGAGGCCACATACAAAACAGAATAAAAAGACCTCACTTCTGTCGAAAGACATCTCCCTGTTTCCACTGTAAAAGGTAAAGAGTCAGATGAATGGCGGCCAAGAGAAGGTGAAGCAATGAGACAACACCATGCAATGGAAGGAGGATCGCTTCAGCATTGTCTCAGCATTCGTATGACTTGCTGCAAAGGAGGGTGTTAAGGACTGTACGGCGTATGGGTAGACACAAGGTACATGCAGTTACAACTTAAGCTTGCGGAAGAACAGTACTGTAGAAATGTCCAGCCATTTCCTTGGAGTCACCTTCCCAGCAGAGCTCTAATCCCTGGTTACGCAGCAACAAAGCTCATGGGGAGGAACCGCCCAAGCCAACAGGAAAATCATAGAACGGTTAGCAGTTGGAAGGGACCTGAAAGACCATCTAGTTCCAATCCCCCTGACACAGGCAGGGACACCTCCCACTAGACCAGGTTGCTCAAAGCCCCGTCCAACCTGGCCTTGAACACCTCCAGGGATGGAGAAGCCACAGCTTCTCTGGGCAACCTGGGCCAGGGTCTCACCACCCTCACAGTCAAAAATTTCTTCCTAATACATAATTGAAATCTCCCCTCTTTCAGTTTAAAACCGTTTCCCCTCGTCCTGTGGCTCCACTCCCTGATCAAGAGTCCCTCCCCAGCTTTCTTGTAGGCCCCTTCAGGGATTGGAAGGGGCTTGAAGGTCTCCCCGGAGCCTTCTCTTCTCCAGGCTAAACAACCCCAACTCTCTCAGCCTGGCCTCACAGCAGAGGGGCTCCAGCCCTTGGATCATCTCCGTGGCCTCCTCTGGCCCTGCTCCCCAACAGGTCCATGTCCTTCTTCTGTTGGGGGCCCCAGAGCTGGACACAGCACTGCAGGGAGGGGTCTCAGAAAATAGAACTAAGGAACAGTAGAGACAAAACAGGATGCAATGTGGCATCCTAGTACGGAGAAAGACATTCAGGAGAGGCAGTCAAAAGCACTGATACAAGCTCACCGACTACCCTCTGCTCTGCTAAAAGTGGAAAATAAGCACGTGAAATAGTAAGTTTGGCTCAAAGCATCTGCTACCCAGCACTGGGTCTCTGCTCAGTCCTCACAGGGGAGGAGAGGGGACTGCAGACCAGAGCCTTGATGGTTATGAATCCAGAAGCACCTTTGCTGTGGTGACAGAATGGGAGCCAGCACCTGGGTATGCCTCCACCCACTGCCTCAGGGGTCCCAGAGGACTTGCAGCATCAATGCAGATGAACAGATAGCTTTTTATTTTTGTGTTAAATATAGAGTTAATTATTCCTCCTCCTGACAGAAAGCGTACCCAAGAGCAACGCGCATGGATACACATCAAGAGATGTGTGACTGCAGCGGTCCTCGGGAGTCCGCTGCTCCCAAGTCACTCACTACAGTAATTTTAAAGTCAACAACAAAAATAGAATTAAAAGCTGATGAAAGTGTTTCTGCTAATTATTTGTGTTGGTGTTCAAGTACTTGACTGTAAGGTGGGATATTAGCAAAGACGTACATCTTCAGACATGGCCTACTTCTTCACTCACTATTTTAAAACTGGTGGAATATTACGGTGGAACTATTCCCAGTTCATATTAGCAGGGGGAGCAGGGAGGGGATCAGGTCAGTCTGTTTCATGGAAAGGTACAGTGCTAGAAAGGTTGATTTTCTATGGGGAAAAAAACACAAACAAACTGCCCCCCCCGCCCCCCCCCCGAAAACAAATGAAGAGTAGGGAGGCTGTACAGAGAGTTGGAATAGAGAAATGAGTGAAAGTCGGAATTGTGTGTCAATTGACCATCGTCACAGACGAGCTTCTCTCTGCTCTCATCTCCAAGGGACCCCCCCAAGTTGCTAGATTCTCAGCATATTTGAAGAGACCTTACTTCTAATAATTTTTTGCAGCAAAATAAAATGTCTGTTTAAGTAACTGTAGTATTTTTGTTACATTTAAATATTTAAGAAGCATGTTTGAAGTGAAGGTTAAGCAAAATATCTGATTAGTTGTATTGTATATAGAATAATAGAATGGTTTAGGGTGGAAGGGACTTTAAAGACCATCTCATTTCACACCCCCTGCCATGGGCAGGGACACCTCCCACTAGACCAGGTTGTTCCAAGCCCCGTCCAACCTGGCCTTGAACACCTCCAGGGATGGGGCAGCCACAGCTTCTCGGGGCAACCTGGGCCAGGGTCTCACCACCCTCACAGTCAAGAATTCCTTCCTAACATCTAACCTAAATCTGCCCTCTTCCAGTTTGAAGCCATCACCCCTCCCCTCCTATCACTACATGTCCTTGTAAAAAGTCCCTCTCCAGCTTTCTTGTAGGCCCCCTTCAGATCCTGGAAGGCTGCTGTAAGGTCTCCCCAGAGCCTTCTCTTCTCCAGGCTGAACAACCCCAACTCTCTCAGCCTGGCCTCACAGCAGAGGGGCTCCAGACCTTGCCTCATCTGCATGGCCTCCTCTGGACACGCTCCAACACGTCCGTGTCCCTCTTCTGTTGGGGGCCCCAGAGCTGGACACAGTAATAGCTAGTGTCTAGACTATGCTATACCCAAATAATAACCAATACAATGCTCAGCCTTCTCTACTTCTTGCCATTTGGGTCCACTTTTATCTGATTCTTCACCCAACAGGCTTTGCTGACTGGCTCCAAGTACTCCAAAGCTTCTTTATTCCTTCTACCTGTTCAGAACGAAGCATTTGAAATTTTCCGTGATGGGGCAGAAGCTGGCTGCCACGTTCCTCTTGGCACTAGAAGTCAGCAGATACATATCGTGAAAAGCTGCTAATTCTCTTCAAAACTCCTTGGTGCTTAGTGGTAACTGTGATTACGGACAGCCAGTCACCAAAATGAACTACTTACTTATTCCTGTATATTCACTGGAGTGGATAGTCAAGATACAGGTGTTCTGATAGTCACTGCTCAATTAAGTATCAAAGCAATCCAGGGAGCAGTATCTTGCCTTCTCCCGTAAGTTACAGTTACTCCCAAGGAAGTAACGCCATGACATACAGCTCTTGTGTCCTGCAATGAGAGGACCCATCACGGCTTACCAGGGGAAAGCAGAGCGACCTGCGGCAGCTCTGGACACAAGGCACCTGGAGAAGCCACTGGTTGAAGTCCGCAAGACTGAAGTTGGGACAAGTGCATAAAGGAACGATGGATGTAACTCAAAGCCTGTTGCACACAAACGGCCATACAGAACGCAAACCTTTCCCACAGCTCTGCCCTTATATGGTCAAAGTAATAACCACGAACAATGTTGAAAATGACCATTTAAAGAAAAAAAAAATAAATCAGTGATTGCCTCAAAAGGACAACTATCTTACTAGATACACTGGGTGTTTTGTTTGGGGTTTTTTACTTGCTTATCTGCTTGCACCCCTGTTTACATCAGGGAAAGTAGGTACATCTTATGCCACAAGACAGTTGAAAAATATTCGGACCAAAACAGAGGGTGGCACGTAAAGAGTCAAATATTCACCCGATTTCCTGATATTTCCCTTTCACACTTCAGATCTGTTTTTAACTACAAATGTGCTAATGAGCTTTAATGGCATGACAGAGTCCAGGTTTGTGCACGAGTGGTGCACGTGGATCTTACAAATACAACAAAGGAACATTAAGCAGCGATAGCACGGAGCGAGCACTCGGGAATCGTCCGTTCCATTAAGCAAAATAACTATTAAGCACTATAGGTCATCAAGTGATGTAAAAAGCAGTCCCACAGGCATATATTATTATGGCATGTAGCTAAAAGAAAAGAGGAAAAAAAATCATCTAAGTCAGCTAAGCTAGCTAGTTCTTAAACACTGAGCTTAACCAATCCCTGACGGAGCCCTAAGTGCTGCTCTGTGCACCAGGACACACTGCATGTCTTCATGTAACACGCAAATACAAAAAGGCATATTAGAGGGAAAAAAACTGTTGTCCAAAAGTTCATAAACAACCATCTGTTTTGCAGAATTCACCATCAGGGGATGATACTTGTAATCTAAAGTTTTCCAGCTATAATGTCTGTTCTACAGAGTTATTAAGACTTTTTTTATTTTATTTTGCCTTTTATCAAGAAAATCAATTTTTGGAGCTCCAAAATGCGTTTGGGAGGCAAGTGGAGTTTGCCTTAGTTTTGTTCACTACTTTTATTACAGTTTATGAATTCATATGAAATAGCCTAGAATCTCCTGCAATTAGGAATCAAAAAAGGTAGGAATAATTAAAAAAAAGATTAAGTCAGCACTGGCTGATTTTAGTTGTTATAACTCAAGTTACACCTCCCAAATCTTTGATTTCGGAAAGTCATTTTCTTCCTTTATGAAAAAAGAAAGCAATCATAGGTCCAAGGAATGAGAAGTATGGAACACTTCAGACCATGTTTCGTTTACTCTAATACAGTATTTCCTAAATTTTAGTACTGCACATTTCCTGTGTTTATCCCATACATTAAAAGCAGTATCTCCTTGTGTCACTCTAAATGATTCAATTTCAGCCTTAGTTCATAAAAATCAAAAAATACTGCTAGGCAACAGCATCTAATATTTCATTTCATACTTTCTTAACTATTCTCTGCTTAAATAGATCTTTTAGAATTATCAGTGGATTTATACCATTAAAAAAAACTAATTTAGGAAAACAACAAAGCTGTAACACGAAGTGGGGATTATAATTTCTTCACATCTGCAAGTTTTTAACCTTGGGTTCGACAGCTGTCCTGGCAACGAGTCTCCCGTCACTTGTCCCTTGGCAGATGTGTTCCAGAACCAGCAATACAGCCCGAGGTGCAACCACAGTAAATACGGGGCTCTAGTTTTTAAGTCCAGTTACCTCGTCTCTTTGGACACTGCTGGTGTCCTGCCTACACGAGCACACAGTAAAATCTGGATTCTCAACAGCACAATTAGAAAACATGCCCTGGATATTTTTTTTTTTATTATTTTTCTAATACTGATGAAGCAAACCTGATAAACCCCCGTGGCACGAGCGGCACTCTCACATTCGAAGCAGAGGGACACACCAACAGCGTCAAACACCATCTAAAAATATCTTTTAAATCATTTAAAGCTCTTGAAGACATAAGTTGCTGCTTGGCTGACAGTTTTTTTGGAAGCATATGGGCTGATTTTCAGTTGAAGGAGAAACATGACAAGTGTTTTTTTGTTTATTCCCTGGTACTTGCTCAACACATACAGTTTAATGCCAGAAGAAACCTGGTTGCAGCAGCGATTTTGAGAATTCCCCTCTTCTTCTTCCCTGGATATCAGCTTGCAGAACAACCAAGGAAGTTCCTTCCACAATGAAGGAGAAGCCTAGTGTAGACCGCACATAAGGTGCCACCTTGTGACACCTGCCGTAAGACCGCATTAAACTTTTTCACAAAGCTCATCCTTCAGGAGCTCTAAGGACAACGCTGGCCAGCTGCACTTCTCCACCGACTTCATCAGACAGGAAATATTTTCAACTTCTTGGACAAAGCAGGTCTTAAATATTCTTATTCTTAACCGTCTCTTCAGCCTACAGCAAGCTGAGACATTACGTTTCAAACACTGAAGGTGTGTTCCACTTCGGTTCAGGCAAGGCTGACCTTCCCGGGACACTCCATATTTGCCTTTCATCATCTTTAGGCAAAAGGACTCTGGCCAGGTGGTGGTTTGTTGTGGGGTTGTTTTCCCTCCTCCAAAATAACCTCCAATTTCAGCCAGGACTGAATCAGTGGCAACGTACCCATGCAAGGAACGGAGTGCCGGAAGTCCATATGGGCGAAGGAAGACAAATGTATTGAAGAAAAAACCTAATTTAAAGGCACTTAAATGTCCAAATGCCACACTCACGACTCAAATTACTGACACGCAGCCCACACTGGCGACTGACAGAGCATTCAGGTGAACTACATGGATACAGACTGTTCCTACAGTCTCTGCATATTTGCTCTTGGTGATTACCAACACCAGGACACTGGTCTAAATGGATCTATAGCTGTGATGTGGCTTATCCATTGGTTGGTTGGTGTTGGTTTATGGTTATTTTTTTTTAGAAAAGAAAAAAAATATTTATATTTTTTAGCATGAATTTTTTAGTTATAAATCATCATGATCTCGCACAAGAAATTCTGATGACGTCAGAGAGCTGGTCTTCACCAAGGGGCTGGATGCTGCAGTGCAGGAATTTCCCTATAAAATAAGCTTGGATTCTACTTTTTATCATCCTCTGAAAAGACCAATGTTTCAGATTAACAGTAAAGCCAGAACCTTTGAAGGACTGATCCTGCAACAGTCTATAAATAGAGATATAAGACAGAGGAGTGTGGTTTCTATCTGAAATCCTACCAATTACTAGAAATACCAATAATCAGTAGTCTGTTAAATTGGGAGTTTTAATAAGATGCCGGAGAAGGAAGCAGCTCTTAGTTTCTCTCCAGCACTCTCATTTCCATTTCGGCCTGGAACGCTTTTACAGCTGGAGCACGTCGGGGCCGAAAGGACCCTTGAGAAGTTCTTAGAAATTGTGTATTTTCCCATACGTGGCGGGCTTCATGCATAAAATTCTCGACTGATTAAAAACAGTTTTCATTTGCTACATTTTCTTTATTGAAAGCACTTTAAGCTATGAAACTGTAAGGCAAAGGGCTTTAAAAGGGCAATATACTTTCAGTACCCCTGAGCAGTCTGTTCCACGCGGAGCTGACTGTCACCTTATAGCGGTGGCTGCTTTATTGACTGTTAATGCTTTAAAAAGCGTGGTGAAACCACGTTTCACAGTCTTTACTGCGAGAAAGATATATGCCTCTTACGCAATACCAGTGGTTTGGCAATTTTAGCCTCCAAAGACATAAATGCTGATGTATTCTACGTTGCCAAACAGCACAGTAAGTACTTGAAATGCTGTGAACAGACCTATAGTTTAGAAGTGACACTACCCAAGATTAGATTGTAATTCAGTGAATGAATCTCTTCCTCAAACCTGCCTGAAATATTAAAGCTCACGAGCCTTCCTTTAAAATCTTGCAGGAATGAAATCTTGCACAGAAATGGAAGATGAAGTGAAAAGAGGATACGTGCTGTTGACTTGAACACAATCTTCCCCTCATCAGAACAGTGCAATCCCACGTACCGTCATCATCTCCTCTGGACACCAGCAACAGGCTGTCTGGAAAAAGTCTCTTTAGCAGCAATACCTCGGACATCATACAAACGGATCAGATTCAGTTTTCAAGTGTTATAATAGTAAACATAGCTCTATCCTATCCCAGTCCTCCTCTCTGTAAAGGCAGGCTTTTCTGAACACAGGAAGCTTATTTGCTTTGCCAAGCAATGATTAACACAACATACTGGAGTGCGAGACCTTCATTTCTCCTCTTGCCCTCTTTCCCTTACTCTGTCGTGTTTCCATCTGCCAGTGCCTTAAGTCAATGATGTTCTGCCAACATCACACACTGACTCCCTCAAAAAAAAAAAAACCACAACTCAAAAATTCTGCTTGCTCAGAAATACGTGTCCTTCAGAAAGCAAAATACCATTTCTGCTTGAAGAACTTGTTGCCAATTTTGAATGCCAGACACGTTATATTCCACCCTGTAACGTGAACCAGTTCCACACAACTAGAGGAAAAAAAAAAAGAAATCAGAATCACTAAGATCAGAAGGCACCTATGGAGATCATCTAGTCCAGCCCCCTGCAGAAAGCAGGAGTAGCTACCAGCAGGTTGTGCTGGGTTGTGTCCAACTGGATCTTGAATATCTCCAAAACGGAGTCTCCACAGCATGCCTGGGCAACCCACTTCCTTATAGGAAAAACACTTATCTCTAAACTAACTTCCAGTATCTCAGTTTGCACGCATTGCCTCTTGTCCTTTTCACTGTTTTTCCAATTAAGAAATCTTTTATCAGTTCTTCCAGTTTCAACCAAATTGTTCTTGCCTCCCCTCCAAACGTCCCACCGTCCCTGCAGGGATATGAGATCAGGACCTGCCACGCAAAGCGCAGTTCTTCCTATGAAAAGCTCAAAATTACAGAGCTGGGCACAGCACAACAGGGAACACTCACATATGTGCATTCACTTAAAAAGGATAATTGGAGTGATTTTATTAGTTAGTGGTTGCCAACAACCAAGATCAAGGCCAAGTAACAACTTGAACTGGCAAAAAGCCCTACTTGGCAAAGCGCAGCTCTGCAGGCTCCCTCCGAGGGTGACTTGATACCAGAATGACCGATTTCTCTGTATCTGTGGGGCCCTCCATCACTTTGGGTGGGAATCACAGCACAGGAGTACGTACGCTGCTGAGAACGTGAGGTTAAGTGACCGGAGATTCAGACAGAAAAGTGGTGGGGAGGAGGTAGGTTAGGAAAGAGCTAAGACTCTTATTGCCTGTTTTAATCAGGTATCCTAAGAAAACATGCCTTTTCTAGTTGGTAGAGAAGAGTTTGGAAGAGGGGAAGTGGAGTTTAAGGGACCTTAAGGCTGGAAAAGGCACCGAGTTGATGAGGGACACTGGAGAGACCAGCTGAGAAGACAGCTGCCTGGACACCCTCCCAGTATAACTGGTGAGAGATTAGGAAGATGCGGGACAGTAAAAAGTTGTAGAGCTCCTGGATTGAACCGGGTTGAACTTCAGCTTTATTTTACATCCCCATGTTGTTCAAAATGCGGCAGGACAGCAAGACTAGGAGTAGTGCATAGAGACGGGATGCCCGGAGACCCGGGGAAAAGCACGTCTCTCCCTGACGGGCAGCGTGAGCGCAGCCTGGTAAGACCAAAAGCTTCGACACAGTCCATCTTCTAACTTTCCCTTCGTGTAAACACAAGCTGCTCCTTCACATAACCAATGCGCCTGAACAAACCCGTAGCTCACCCGCCCACTAAAGGCCATAGGTGGCAATCCCCTCTGCAGCACAAAAGAATATTTTATCCTCTTTTCCCACAATTACTAAGTCAGCCCCTGTGGATGGCTGCTCAGCCCTTGCCAAGGGCAGGCAAGCGGAGCATTCTTTAACGGGTCTAAGTTAGAGCGACCGGCAATACGCAGTAGTTCCGTCCATGAAAAGAGCAGAAACAAAAAGCATCCCCTTAGAATTGGCAAAATTCTTAAATAATGATCATTTAAAAAAAAAAAAAATCTTTCTGACATCTAGCACATTCTAGTTTGTATCAGTTACCAAGTGATTCTGAGTTTCTTTGTATCTTTTATTTGAACTATTTCCAAATATTTTTTCCGCAATAATTAGACAATTAAGGACTCGCTACATCCTTCTACACACCAATGAAGAGGTAAAAAGACCCCTTTAAAACTTCAAATATCTTTCACAAAAGTATTCATTTAGTCAATGTGAAGCCATAAATGTTCTCAGATGTCTGGTAATAAAGTTCTGTTCCTTCTGCCGTATACCTACACAAGCGCTTTAAAGGAAATACAAAGAGGCTGCTGATTCCAGTAAGCTGCATAATGAGTGCTTGTCTATGAAAAAGTTCCTAAACCATAAAAATTCGTACATTCAGTGCCCTACAGAAGTTTGGCTTTTTTTTTTTGTGATCTTCAATTCATCGGAAAAGCAGTTAATTTCCAACTTCAGAGGTTTCGTCTATTTTGAAGACAATAAATATGCAGCAAATAACTCACAGCAACAAAGAGGTGATTAGACATATTTAAACAAGAATAATACCTTGTCAGAAATAAATTACTGTCGCAGAAGTGTCATATCTAGCTTTATTTCTATTGAAAAGGGGGGAAAAAAAAGAAAGCCCAAAGCACTTGGAGTGCTTTTATGTGCATTTTTCACTCTGATTTTCTAAAAAAGCAGCTTCTCGCAAACAGTATCTCCAGCAATCCAAAAGGTAAGAACGTTTCTGCCTACCTGCTACCATGACCTTAGCTGTCCGACTGATGATAGCTCCAATGCCTTCTAGAGATGCTTCACACTGGTAGAGACCTTCATCTGGCTTGTGGTGCCTGGAGTGGACTATGTTTTGTATCAAGAGTGATCCGTTGGCCAGCTGCTGCCTCCTTTCATCTACTGCCAAGTTTAGGAAGACTGCATCTTTCTTCCATTTAATAACCGGGGCTCCTTGATCCGATTCTGCTATGCAGTTCAACAGCACGTTGCTTCCACGCATGGTGACAGCATCCGAAGGTTCAGTCAAGAACCTCAGTGATGTAAAAGTCTTAATCTGTGAACCTGAAAGACCAAAACCATAAGAGACACAGAGTAAATATCGGTCATACGTTTCTATGGAGGAAGAAACATACTATCTTAGACGCAGAAACTCAATATCGGGAACCCCCAGAGGCACCGTAGATATGGCTGGCAAATATTATAAGAAATCAAGCTATGATTCTCTGCAAATTGTTAACACCCACAAAAAAACCCCAAGCATAAATTATATTTTTGTCTCATCATTACAAAATCAGTATTTGTAGATAAATGCATCTTCTATATGTAAAACATGGACACAAAGGGAAGCTTAAAAAAAACCTGTACCTCTATATGCAACTGAGGAGGAGATTAGCATAAAACCACCATACGTCCTGAAGGTTATTTGGAGAATTTTAACTGCTTACAGGACCTACTCTGGGCACATGCACTGAGATGCGTTTCAGTGCGACAAGCACAAAACCAGCGTCCGGCCTCGCTGTGTTTGCTGTTAGCAAACAAGTGGGAGGAGAGCAAACAAGAGTGCAACCTGCCCATCTACCACCAACAGTGCCAAAACCTCAGACCTGGTGGATCTTCTTCCACCTCACCAGAAGAATGTTCTCCTCACTACCAGCTAGTCTGGCCACTGGTCTCCAGTAGACAGCAACAGAAAAACCTCGCGAGCGTTTCCTTTATCTAGAGAAGAGGCAGGGGAGGTGTTGAGTGTGCCAACACTGCAAGCTGCACGCCATCCCTGCCACGACACTGAAGACCAGAGGCTTCCACCTGCTGCAAGAATGCAGAGACCAAGTTCTTCTGTGTCACTGTGGTAACAGGACACTAATCAACTTGGTGGAGTTAGGAGATCAGACTGTAAAGGGAGAAGGAGACGCTCTCAGAGCTGAGCTACAATGAGGTCTGCTAAAGAACAGAAAAATCATTAAAATGCTCGAGAAGATGCGGATGAAAGGGAATAACTCAACATTAATAGCCTTCTTTTCTCTACTGCATCAAGTATTTTCTAATAATCTATAGACAGGCAAAGCACATGCAACCTGTATTTTTAGACAACACAATCTTCTCCAGACTCAGTGACTATACTCAAATGAGAATCAGAGCAGTTTCCACTATGTCACAATAAAAAAAAATCAAAGTTTCTGCCACCTCCCTGGCTTGCCTATCCCACCCTGGCGAGGGGCAGCACCTCTTGAGGGCTTCCAGGTTTCAATATAGACCTCTGGCTCCCAGACAGGATGCTCCCCAACCTCCACACCAGTGACAGCGCTGTCATTCTCCGCTCCAGGGCATGGGGAACGGAGTTTGGAAACAGCTCCATATGAACGCAAAAAATTACTTCTTTTTTTCCCTCCTTCATCATCAAAGGGATCTTTTTACCTCATTAGAGCAAATAAAAACAAAAGCTTATGTGATAAAAAGATTCAAAAAACCTTTCAGTCCTAAGAAAAAGATTAATTATTTCTATTTTATACCTCAAACCAAAACTTTCTATGAATAAACAATGCATAAACAGTCACTTGGCTTTTTCTTTATAGAAATTAATTTTATTGTGAAGTAATTGGTTCCACCTGTACACTAACTGAAGTAGCTAGCTACCAGGTTTTCCCCTAAAGCATACGAACAAAAAAGTTGTGGCCGCAAAAAATTAAGAATGTTTAGCAAAGGAGAAAGCAAGAGTTGGAAGCCTCAACTTGTAGAGTATTTCAGGCACAATAACAATAGCACCGTACGAACTTATAAAAAAAAAAAGTATTGTAATAACATCAAGGAGAGTAGTCAAATCCCAATTTGTTTTTCACGTATCTCAACGCTCTGATTTCAGTTACCGGAGGAAGCACATCAGAATTAGACCCAAAAGCCGCACGCTGGCACAGGGCACTTTTGCCATAAAACACGGATATCAGTACAGAGGTGTATTAACAAGGTATGAAACAGTAGTCGTTTTAAAAATACGTGTTCCTTCCCCTTCTCCCAAAGGCATCTGCGTTCTGTTTGCAAATCCCAGCTTCTTGTTGGACATTTTATTTATGGCACCAACACTTATAACAGTTTAACACAGCTGTTTATGACAGCATGTTAATGACTTTATGTGGCTATTATCACAAGTAAATAATCCACTTCTGCAGGAGAAATGGGGTTATGACAGCTTCCAGTGCAGCAAATGCAGAAGTTACAGAAGTTAAACAAAGATTAACTTTCTTTTCATGCAATTACCCTTGCAGTTCAGTTGCAATTTCAGCTATTCACGTCCTTTGCAAAAGGCATATTTAACCTAAATTGCTTTACTACAAGGAACCTAACAGCTTGAATAACCTGAAAAGCTTTCTGAATGCGAGGAAAATTTAAATCTTCTGGGCAATATTATTCCTGGAGATAGAAGTAATGGTGACGTCCTAAAAAATGGAAGAAAATGACCATATATTTTCAGAAGAGATTACATGGAAGGATAAGAATCTAATGGCCACGTTTTTGTAGTATGTAGGTGCTGAAGGAGAAAGGTAGAAGAGTATTTGAAAATCCTGTTGGTACCTATTTGCATGTTGGAACTAGTAGGTCGGTTTGGAAAGCCCAGCTGCAACCTTACACCCGAAGTCCGGGCAGCCTGGAGAGCTTTCCCAATAACGGGTCATCTCACTACGCCCTTGACTCCCTAATTTTTACTTCAAGCAGCAAACATGAAACCTGATTCCTCTAGACCAGGTTATAAGAAGGAATACACTACACCTAAGACATAAATCTATTTCAGCACTTGGAAAAAAAGTCAAGTAATTTCATCATATAACCCAGGATAAACAAGCAGCCTTTGCTGAATTAAGAGAGAGACAAACCCCAGGTTTGATCCCACCACAACACACCTCCATGCCTTCCTTCTATATACATAAAACTAAGGACTGTCACCTGAAAAAAACAAATATCCACATACAGAATTAAGAATTAAAAACTTTTACTCACACTAAGAACCAAAACTCTGCTAATTCAATTTAGGAAACACATTGAACATGCTCTAACCAGGCTGATGGACATTTCAGCTGCTGTAGATGACAAGTGGCCATAAAGATACAGCTTGATTTCTAGAATCATAGAATCGTTTAGGTTGGAAGAGACTTTTAAGATCATCTAGTCCAACCATTGACCCTACTCTACCAGGTCTGCCACTAAACCATGTCTCCAAGCACCACATCTACACGACTTTCAAACACCTCTAGGGATGGTGACTCAACCACCTCCCTGGGCAGCCTGTTCCAATGTTCAATAACTCTTTCCGTGAAAAATTTTTTCCTAATGTCCAGCCTAAATCTCCCCTGGTGCAACTTGAACCTGTTTCCTCTTGTCCTATCGCCAGTTACTTGGGAGAAGAGACCAGCTCCCATCTCACTACAACCTCCTTTCAGGTAGTTGTAGAGAGCAATAAGGTCTCCCCTTATTTATAAAGGTCTTATATAATAAATATAAATAAGGTCTCCCCTTTTATATAAGACCACTTTATAAACAAGACCACTTTGACACAGCGTGCCTCAAAAAAAAGTTTATTTACATTTCTTATTTTTGGGGGATTCTTCTCAGGGGGAAAAATTTCTCAATGAAGCTTTCTGTCTTCACTGTATAGTCACTAAGAACAGTGTATACTCGTGTGGACATATATACACACACCCCAAAACAAAACCAAGCCTATGAAAGAATTCTTAAGCCATTGTAGAAACCACATGTGAGTCCAATTTCTCCAGCAACTTTTCTTAATGGTACATTTACTTTGAGGCCTAACTCGGAGTCCAAAAGCATTTCCCTGGATCCCTTTTCTCCTGTATAGTATCTATCATAGACTGGTTTGGGCTGGAAGGGACGTTAAAGATCATCCAGTTCCAACCCCCCTGCCATGGGCAGGGACACCTCCCACCAGATCAGGTTGCTCCAAGCCCCGTCCAACCTGGCCTTGAACACCTCCAGGGATGGGGCAGCCACAGCTTCTCTGGGCAACCTGGGCCAGGGTCTCACCACCCTCCTGTTTAAAAGCACCAGGATTTCAGTTCATGCCGAAGGCCAAGGCAAACACCACCCAGGCTACCCCAGGTAAGCCAGCTGAGGGAACGCAGCAGAACAGCCCGTACCTACGCTGCTCCTATAGACCCTTGGGGTCCCTACTGGCTAAAATCCCCTTGCTCTGAGAACAAGGTCAAAACAAAGCAAAGCTCCAGCACCCTACGGAGGTCTTTCCTCCCGAGGCACTCACTGCAGCGTGCTTTCTCTTTCCCTAGTCTCCAAAAGCAGGAGTGTCATCTCCAAAACACGCGGTGCCTCTACCCCCGCACATGGGGTGGAAACCCCCAGTCGCAACCACGGAGGCAGGAGCAGCCTTTTCAGGCTGAAAATCAGGATTACAAAGCGGAGCCCAGCCAGCCGTCTCCCCAGCTACCTATCGCACAGCCTCTTAATAGCTGGAAACGCAAAGACGATGAAAAAAAGTTCTTTAATATCTCTCCCAGTCCTTGGGCAGCTTCCTTGCCATTGTGCTGTACTTACAGTGTCTCATAGCCGAAACGGCTGCAACTGTAAGCTCCTTTGCTATTTTCGTAAGCGGGGTAGGGGACCCATTTTAAAACAGAGATGCTCAACCTACAATTTAATCCTTATTGCGGTAGCTCAACTGGAACAGCAGGCAAGGAGAGAAGAAAAAAGAAGGCAGCCAGGCAGGAGAAATAAAAGATGAAGAGCTCTTATAAAACTTGCTGTAAAATGTGCTTGTGTTTTCTGTTTCCAAGTTTTGCCCTCAGTGGGAAAGCCTCTCACTTTATTTGGCCTTTTTGCTAATGCTCTTAATTTTTCATCTACAATTACTTGCATTCCATCAGAGCTCCAACACACTGAACAGCTAAAAAAAAAAGGCTACAGTGATTAACAGTCACCAAGTGGTAGAGAACACCCTTGTCCACATTTACGTTGAGCCCTGGTTTGATGTTCCCCAGTACGGTTTGCAAAACCCAACCTACCCCCATAGCGGTTAACGCTTTTTCCCACCACCTGCATCCCAGCGAGGACATCCCGGCAGCTGCCTCGGGACACCCTGCCTTCCCTGGGACCTGCTTCCAGGCTCTTTACCTCTCAGAGGCTTTAAAAGTCAGAACAAGAGAGGGAAGTGCTGTTACAGCGGCTTTATCTGTGGCAGTAGAGACATTCACCTTTTAGGTGTGTGCTCACAGCTGTCATTCGCGGTCCAGCGCTCTCACATTTGAGGAAAAGAGACTTAAAGGAAATTAAGAGTCCTGCAAACCTGAGGCTGCTGAAGCTGATGGGGCCAGGGCACCTCAGTGCTTCCTTCTCCCTCCGGCTACAGGCTGCGCGGAACAGCTACCAGTACGGATTTACGAGCTCCACGGCTTAACTACAAACTTGAATGGAAACGTTGTAAAGATTAAACACCTCCTGCACAAAGCTACCGTCTCAGCTATTCCGAGCACATCCGTGTCATCAAACAAGCCTGGAGCACTGCTTGGAGATCTGAAGCTCCGAGGTCAACGAGAGCACCCTTGGCAATAGCCCAAACGTCCTTTAGCCAAATAAAGGAGACGAAAACTTGAAGCTAAAAAGACCCCATCCTTGGTCCCTTGCCGCTTTCGCAACCAAGACGTTACCCTATGCGATGACCTGCTTTGTGATACAGGAATAAAACTAATGGGCTTCTCACCCTGACAGGTAACATCAGAGTAACTTCCAAGGTTATCATTCTCCAGGCCACAGATGAAATTAACATTTAAAAGATGATCTCTGATGTGCTTCTTAATCAGTCCCTTGCTTTGAATCCTCCACTTTCTGTTCTGGCTTTGCGAAATGTAATCTTCCAGGGTGGGTGTTTTTTTTTTTTTTCTTTCCTCCTTCGTGTTCTGCATCAGTTGCTCACATTATAGAGAGGGAAGAGAAGTCACAGTTGCAAAAGCATTTGACCGGGCCACCCCTGGAGCTTTCTGCTTTTTCAAATAAACATTAAGAAATAAGACTTTGGCACACAGACCATTTGAAATCTGTGAATAGAGAAATACCCCCCCAGTCTCACTGAAGTTTGGTAGCAGAGCACTGTAGCTGAACTAAGTCTATTATGATGAAGTGTATTTATGGACACTCCGAGTATACATTTTCTCAGAGGACTTCCCCCNACTCAGGGTATACATTTTCTCAGATGATTTTTCCCCCCCCTTCATCTACAGAGCCTGCATGAATTAGCTTAATGGCCAGGCTAATAAGCATTTATTAACATGCTTAGGTAATGCAGAATATACAGCAAAACTTGATACAGCTTTATCTGTTTGCACAAAATACACTAATATGAAGCTTAATATATATTAAAAGGAGAACTCTAGTTGGAATGTTTTTATTATAACTTATGATGTGCCTTCTGGGGTGCTGAATATTTCATGCCAGCTCTATGAAATTTTGAAAATCTAGCCTCATGCCTGCATTTGATGTTCAGATGTGGAAATAAAAACTCCTGCTCCGAGAAACGTACAATGCAACACACAAGAGTGCGGTATGTGGAAGCATTGTTCAATTTTTATACAAAAATGAACACACGCTTGTTATATAGGACTTTATCCTGATGTTCCAACCTACTGAATTTTTAAGTGGTGCTACCACGGGTTTTTGGACTGTATTGAGGCAAAAGTGCTTCTAACAATAATTCCATTATAACTCCTTCGTATTCATTGAATCATTAGGAACACATAGCAATGGCTGTCTGATTTTTACTTGAAAGCTTTACTTCAATAGAAATAAGGTTTTTAACTGATTTATCTCCAAGGGTAGTGCCTCCACACCACAGTACCCCACTGCTTATAACCAGAGTACTCGGAACATCCCTTAAAAACTTTTGCTGGGTGCAACTGATGAGCAACACCCATAAAAAAAGGGCTTTATCAGGGTGAAGTGAGACCACTGAGCAGATCCATCACCAAGCGTGCCCCACTGGTGGAAAAATCACAGTCATACAAAAAGAGTAAACAAACCTCTTATCAAGCCAAACAAGCCGAGTTTCATGTGTAGTTCTGCTCGCCAAAGAACGAACGAATGACCCGCATGCAACAGATGGGTTCGTCACACCACCTTGCACACTCCGCGCTCAGATTTAGGCTGTGGACGTTAAACAAACTCTGATGGGATAGGAGACATGAGAGCATGCAAACATGCGGATGCTCCTCTCCGCTACCCCTCTGACTCCTGAGGTCTCTAAAAACCACTCTTTATTGATTGGACCCCTTTTGACTCCTTTCCCAGCAAAGGTATTTGGAATAGCTGACTAATTTGGAGAACAGCTCTACGGCTGCCCCAAGCTGATCTTTGCCCACGCTGCAGCGAAAGGGGCACTCCAGCCCTGCGCTCCTGGAGCTTCCCTCGCTTTGGCTCCAGCAAGCAGGCAAACACAAGAGCCAGCTTGACCTACCGACCCTCGAAAGAAAACCACTCTTCTCGATCAGGTTCCTCGTAACTGAACCATAAAACACAAGGCAGAGGGGAAGAGCACAATTATTCGGAAGATGAGGGCCAAGGAGGAAAGAGAGAGCAGGTCTTCTGGCAGCTGCATGCTGTTAATCTGGTTTGGGCAAGAGACACCACATTGGCTAGGCTGTATAAAACTATTTGACCATGTACCTCCACGCACCCACAAATTGCTTACTTTGCCCATGCACTCAGTGAAACTCAGTCCACAGCAGCCTCTGGAAGAGATGGAGCTCAGGTCCTCTGAGCTGAGATCCTCTGACGTCACGTGTAGGCAGGCTTGCCTTAGAACAGTACGACTGATTCCCACTGCCTAATTTTAGCCACATCAGTTTGTTGAACAAAATCTCCCCAACCAACAAGCCCTGCAGTAAACACTGCTTCTTTAAGCCTACAGAATCGTAGAATAGAGTTGGAAGGGACCTTGAAGACCATCTAGTTCCAACCCCCCTGCCATGGGCAGGGACACCTCCCACTAGACCAGGTTGCTCCAAGCCCCGTCCAACCTGGCCTTGAACACCTCCAGGGATGGGGCAGCCACAGCTTCTCGGGGCAACCTGGGCCAGGGTCTCACCACCCTCACAGTCAAGAATTTCTTCCTAAAATCGCATCTAAATCTGCCCTCTTTCAGTTTAAAACCGCTCCCCTTCATCTTTTCACTACACTCCCTGACAAATCGATTTAAGTTACAAGTTCATAGGAACAAATTCAAAAGACCTAGTTATCCCCGGAACCAAGTGAGAATCATTTTGCTTCCCACACAGCACAGCAGATGCACGGCACAAGGGCACGTGGCTACATTAAAAAAATATGGGTAGTATCAGAAGAGGACTGAGATTTGCTCAACACAGCAGGATACAGCATCTCTTCTGGTCCAGAGCTTTCCTGAACTTCAGGTAGCAGCCACTGCAGACCTCTGTCCGTGGGAAATCCAAAGAGAGCTTGGTGTTTTCTTGAAGTGGAGGCGGTAGTGAATTGGATTTTCATTTTGAGCACCCAGAGAAGACTGCTGAATGGTTAATTACATGGACTTGCCAGTGCAATTTTTTCCTACATACTTTTGTTTCAAAGGCTTTAATTACATTATCAGAAAAAACAAATTATTTGCCGCATTTCCTCTCTTTTCCTCTAGGTAACTTGTACCTGGCAATGTGGACACGGGAGTTCCGCAGAGAAAAGAAAAAGGATATGGCGCTGTATCTAGAGACAGAAGCACAGCAACGTCCATACTTTCCACATTTCCCACATATTAGATTTAACATACTTTTCAAGATTAAGGAAATGTAAAAGCATAGCCAAACATGCTAATTCCTGGAAAATAACAATGTTTTAAGGTGTCTAAAAGAGGTAGGACCAACTCGGATGTTATTTTGAACAATCCCATGAAGTTTTGAAACAGCTCTCACCAGAAGACTCCTACGGAGAAGAGGCTGCATTAAGTTCATTTCCCCAAGGTACATCATGCCACCAGCGCTCTGCTGGCTTCAACGTTCTCCCCCACAGATGCTTTCAGTCTTTCTGACACTCTCACAGCTGTTAAAGACACGTCCAAGACATATCAGATTTCAGGTTTGCCTACGAGAAATGGTCTTTTTTCCAAAATAGCGCATTTGAGGAGTCAGCTGAGCATGGTCCTATAGAAGAGGGCTGAAAAGTCAACTCCATCCTGACAGCTGCAGTACGTCAAAAGCTGTCTACCAACACCCTCTCCCGTGTCCGGGACCTACAGTGCAACCGACTCATTTAGGCAGTTATGAAAGAGATATTCCTACACGGAATCTCCAAAGCTCCAGCCTCCTCCTGACAGGGTTTCAGTCTGCTGCATCCCAGAGATGCATTGCACAGTCCACACCAGAAGAGACACCCAAGAGGTGCCTGGGACTAAATAAAGCAGAGCAAAGAGAAGCAAATTTGGGGTATGTAACCGTAGAGGCAGAAAATGAACTAAAATAAAATCACTTACATTGTTAGATTATGTTATTATTAGATTAAATCGCCTAGATTAAACAAAATGCATGGGCAGGGGACGAGGGGATCAGGGCAGAGCAGTAAGGAACACCAAGCGTGAGAAGGAAGAGGAATCCCCCAGGGCAGCGGTGAAGGAAGAGTCAAGAAGCAGGGAGGGGAAAAAAGAAAAGAGAAAAAAATAAATCAATCGAGCACTGAATCCAAGCCAAGTAGAAAAGGGCTAAAAGGGGCGAGTTGAGTGGAATATAAACAAGAAAAGGCCCCCGGATCTGGCCAGATGCAGGTTTGGACCAGTCTTTGTGGAAGAAGTCAGACTGCAAGAGGGAAACACGAGCCAACAGAATGGACGTTCGTCCTCATATGAAAGGGCAAAGGAGGGCAGTAGCTGGAGAGGGTGAGGACATGGACACGCGTGTAAAGGAGAAAGAAAGAAGTCAGCTGAGAGGAAGAAGAAAGAGGAGGATGAGAAGATAATGAAGAGAGAGATATGAGTTAAAACATCAAAAGAACATATCAGTTGCTGAAAAAGGAAATCCCTTGGAAGAGCTTTAAGCTAGAGACACAGGCAGAAGGAGCAAAAACAAAGGCAGTATTTCCAGGGGGTTTTGGGGGTTTTTTTGGTTTTGTTTTTTTGGGGGTGTTTTTGGTTTTTTGGGGTTTTTATGTGTGGGGTTTTTTTGTTGTTTTTTTGTTTGTTTGTTTTTTGTTTGTTTGGGTTTTGGTTTTTTGGGTTTTTTTTTTGTGGTTTTTTGTTTGGTGGTTTTTTTGAGATGGTGATGCATTTGGAGGCGGGGGGAAGAGCAGAGGAAAAAAGCAGGAGTGAAGGGGATGGGGGAGGAAAACAAACAACAACAAAACACCAAACCAAAAACCCCCCAGACTCTGCGAACGAGAACTCTGTGCTGAATTTAAGAGCATTAAAGCTCAGAACAGCCTGTAGCACAAAGAGCGGGGCTCAAACGCACGTGGCAGCGCTCCGAATAAAGCCACTTCTCCAGAAGACAAAACATTTAGACAGGGGGTTTTTTGTTTTCATATTTGTTCATTTCTTAAATGCATTCCTCCTTCCTTGCAGGCCATTTAGTAATGCAATAAATTAATTTGTACTTTAGAGTGAACTCTTTAATCCTTTTTGTTCTCTCCCCTCCCCATCAAATGCATACTACTGAATTTGCATGCATTAGCATAATGAAGCATTAATTACACAGCATTTTGGATAGGACAAGCACAGAGCTTCAATCAATCTCAATAACTCGCATCAGGAAGGTGAAAGCCACTGGCCGGGCTTATCAGGACAGCATAATAGACACAAACACATCAACAGCGCCTGTTGCGGGTGTGATTTAAACCCAGCATCCAAACCCAAAAACCACTCAGAAAATGACAAAGAAAGTAATAAATATCAATTATGTTAATGATACCCAGACAAATTGTTTTCTCCTGGTTTCGTTAGTAACTGGAGCCGTGTTTGCACTGAAGGATGAGCGGGACTGACCTGGCACATCTGACCCGGGGGGTGGGTTATCTCCTTCAACATATTGGGTGAGACAGCTGCCAAAAGCCACGCGTGCGTACCCTCCAGCAGCAAACCCCAATGACTTTACGAAGACTGCTTCCAGTCTGAAGTTAATCATCTCATCCGCGGCCTTCCCAAGCACCTCCACCATACCTGATCCTATCCCTGTCGCGCTGTCGGGTGCCCCTGCCAGGGCAGGTCCATGGTGCAGAGGGACCACCCAGGGCCCCACAAGCAGAAAGACCTCACAAATGTGCCTGCATCTCCTTATCCACACCCAAGACTGACATATGCATAAAGCAAACCAGCACCCAAGGTGAGGCAATAGGAGCTCGGTTGTGTCCTCCTCTCATTATTGCGCATACAATCTCTTAATGGTAATGTTCTCTCCATTCCCATTTACGAAACAGAGAACGACAGTTTTTGTTCAATCCTTGAAATTAAAATTCTCCCACTTCTATTTAGTAAAAGGCTTCCGGGAACACCAGAATGGTGTTCATTAAGGAAACAAACTGCAGTGCTACAATAATGTATGTGAACATTAAAGAAACAAATGGGGACTTCACTGTAGACGTAGAGCCCTTCCCTCTTTGCACAATGAAAGCACACAGCAAAGCCGATGGACTGTGCCCCGAACGCATCACTTCAGCTTTTGAAAAACCCAAAAGAATTAAGATTAAAAAAAAAAGTCTAATCTGAGCATAATCTGAGTCATAAAACATCCAACAGCAATTGAGACTGTTGTTGTGAGGGATAACCAGTGAATAGCAAACTGTTCCCATCACACTCCCTTAATGCATCAGCCTTTCCAGCAGGGGGAAAAAACCACTCTGTTTCATTTCATAATAAATCAGTTTGTGTTTTACTTTCTTTCTACTCCATGTCTCTCAACTACAGCAACTGAAAAATTGAGAGGCTAGAGTAGATGGCCTCCTGAGGTCCCTTCCAACCTAAAATGTTCTACCAGTCCAACAACAACAAAACAAGAAGACAAAAAAGGCAGCACCCCCCCAACCCTAGGAAGAATCCAGACCTTGAAAAAAATTAAAAATAAAATCATCACTGGCTAGAAAATGAACCTTTCCTTCCGGAGTCTGTCACATATCATACGCCCCAGGACAACGGACTTGTCTCCAACTGAGCACCTTATAATTTTATCATAGCCCTATATCCCTTACTTTTCAGTTTTGCACGGGCGGCCTGATTTTCGTTTCACTGGATAAATGTAACAACTATAACTTGAGTTCCGCATGTTCTAGAGGAGATCAAGCCCAATACATGATGGGTCAGAAACTGACCTGGACAGTGATGTTAAATTAATTTACATCCACAAAGCATCTGAACCTATATTTTGAAGTTTGAAACATGACATGATGGAGAGCTTTTCCCAAAACCCACAAAACGAGCACCAGCTTTTGCGGCAGATCCATATTCAGAAGTCATTCATAAAGATCCAATGAAAAAGTATTAAATACCAGTGTATTTCAAAGATACCGTAAAGCCTAGGAGAGACATTGTCCAAATGCCAGCTGTCAATATGAGTTGACTTGCAGGATGTACAGTGTTTAGTTGGAAATTGGCTTTCTGCAACCCGCACACGGTAAGCGGTATTTCTCATCACACCTGTCCTTCGGGCAGAAATGCCTTCAAAGCCCAAGCCTCCTTCTCTGCCAGCTCCCAAATACCAATTAGCTGAGCATTTCCTAACAAG
>VYXH01000336.1:741422-762552 GCA_013397275.1 Burhinus bistriatus
AGGGGGGAAAAAAAAAAAAAAAAAAAAAAAAAGAAAAATCCAAACCCTGAGCTACACGAGAGGCAGGCAAGAGAAACTTCATTTGTCAGCGAAGTTGTGAAAGATGCAATTACAAACTTCAAAAGCCAGTTGAGGGGGGAGCCCCAGACGACGTTTCCTAACCTTTGCCATCGGTAACAGATTTTTTTTAAATGCAAATTCCGAAATCGGCACATGCTACGGCTGCGGCGGTACCTCGAGACCCCGGCAGCCAGCGAACAGTGCCCCATTGTAGCCGGCGCTGTGCAAGCGCACAATACCGACCTTATTCCCTGAACCTCCTACAGAAAGCGGGCTGCGGGGTTCTGCAGCTGAGCCAAAGTCACAAGCGTTACCCCGGCTGCCCTGAATACCAATAACCCGCAGGTCTTTTCGCCGGCTGCAAAGTTTCCGAACTTTTCTGAAACAATCTCTGTTTGAAAGGCAGTTTTGTTGGCCGTGAACCGCCGCGACTCCACCTCGCAGCACTGGTACAACTGGGGATGGCATCTTTTTTAGGCTAAAATGGCCAAAATGACAATGCAGAATTGAGAAGCAGCTGCCAAGAGGAGAGCGTAAACCTGCAACTTCTGAAATTGTCTACTTCAGTTTACGCTAACCGCGGTAATTAATGAAATTAAAGCCCACTAGTCTGCTTGCTATAGCTGCCCACGTAAAACAACATCCCATTCTGCACACTGGTTTTGCACATCTAATGGGACAACTTGGTGGTTAAAAGCCTCCCTTTAGAAAGAGGACACATCCTACTCCCACCTAGACAAGTGGTCTTTCCCCAGCAGGAAAGCAGAAATCCTCCTGATGCAGGAACAGTGGGGTAACACCGTACTGCAGGTTTATTAAAGCTCATTAATGTGCTGAATAAGGTGATTAGCACATGGCATCTGAAAATTACCAGAACCTTTATCATCCTAAGAAGTAGAGAAATATTTCACACTTATCAGAACACACGCTAAAAAAATACCGGATTAAGAAAGAAACTAGGTGAACCCAAGAGCATTTAGCTCCCTGTGGTCAGTAGATGGGGATGTCTTTTACTCCACGGCTCTTCCTTCGCCAGGGCAGCATGATTAATTATATAAAGTTGCTTTGACCTCAATTCACTAAGTTCACAGAAGAACAAAAGAGGTTTAGACTTGTATGGTTTTGAAATCACAGCGCTAACATGATTTCAGACACTATCATCAGTTCCCTAACTAAATTATTAGCCCATCAGTATTCCTTTTCCTTCCTGACATAGAAACATACGTCAGAAGACCCACCAGCGAGCAGTGGGAGGAGAGGAAATCGGAGTCCTCGCCGCCACAGCTCGGTCAGGTTCCTCTGGTTTGGGTTTCTTCAGGGTTAAGGAAAAAGAGCAAATATCAAACACCCCACAAGCCTCTTCTCGAATAACATCATCCCTTTAAAAGCTGCATTTTTAATTAGCAAATTTAAATGTTGTAATTTTTTTTCCTTTGTGGTTTTTTTTTTTTTTTTTTTAAGTTCCACAACAGCTTTCTCAAAGCCCAGTACGTTGCGGGCAAAGCCCTTGGAGACTCGGTTCCCCATACTCCTTGACTGTTATATATAAATAAAAGCATGTAAATACTGACGATCTCTGGCTTCCTATACAAAAGGGAAAGTGGCAGATATAAAATACAAAAACTTGATGATATTATAACAAAAAAACCACATAAATAAAATCACTTGCTGCGGTAAGAATAAAGGTTAGGACCAAACATTTTAATTTAAATTGCTGGCACTTGTGTAGATAAACAGTATTTGGTAATTTCACTTAAGTACTAAAGGGGTTTTCCCTCCCAAATGGCCCATTTCTACCAATTATGTCAATTAATTAGAAAAAAAAAATGGAGTAGAGGTGCTTTGTCGTCTCTAGGAACAGGGACAGGAAGAAGGGAAAGCCATTTACATTACTAAGTATCCATCAAACCAGCCCGACTGACGGGCAGTGTAATGGAGCAGTTACAGCACATATGGCTCCAAACCGGCTCCTCCGCGATGGCAAATAACGGCCATTTCTGTGCTAAATATGGATACAGCCACATTAAAAAAAACCCAAAACTATCAAGAGGAAATGTTTGGGGCTGGTTGGTTTGGCTGGTTTTTGTGTTTTGTTTTGTTTTTGTTTGGGGTTGTTTGTTTTTTTTTCCAATTTGACCATCTATAGCAATTTCCAATTAGTATTTTGCCCTCACTGTCAGAAGGGTACTGCCTGAGGAAGAAATTCTTGACTGTGAGGGTGGTGAGACCCTGGCCCAGGTTGCCCAGAGAAGCTGTGGCTGCCCCATCCCTGGAGGTGTTCAAGGCCAGGTTGGACGGGGCTTGGAGCAACCTGGTCCAGTGGGAGGTGTCCCTGCCCATGGCAGGGGGGTGGAACTAGATGGTCTTTGAGGTCCCTTCCAACCCAAACCATTCTATGATTCTATGATTCAAAGAAAACAAATATTGTACCTCATATTTTAAATTATTTAATGACTGGATCAGAAAGAAACACCTACTAAGACCAGATGTTTCTCTACAATTGAGCAGTAGTGTTACCTAAAAATCCCAGTTCTGTAAGCAAATTTCAGATAAGCCTTCGTTAGAAATACAAATGTTATCACTAACAATAATCAAAATTGTATCCCACTTATACTTTATCTTCCCCAAAAATGCTGTATTTTAAATTACTACCAGCAAAGTGCAGCAAGTGTCACTGGGGCAAGTGTCTCCTGGCCAGATTTCCAAGTTGGCCAAGCTTCAGCTGCGGCACTCAGTGACTGTAGTCTGGTGGGGGTGACCCAGCTGAGACAGGACCATGCCCTCATGGTGCGTTTGTTCTTCAGCCAGACACTATTTTATGTAATTTTCTTGAAGCTCTGTCACACAGCGTGGATCTCTGAGCCCACAAAGGAGATCGACTTTGCCACACCTACCCTTGAAGGTCTCCTGAGAAAGCCAGAGACACGAGATACTCTGACACAAGTACCATGAGGTGGTTGTAACACCAAAGGACATTGCATTGCCACGCACACCTGGGCTCAACGTAACGGGGACAACACAACCCAGAGCTGCCCAGGGTCACACCAAGTTTCAAGGGCTGTGCACAGCCTCCAGAAGGCTGCGAGAGCCTTGGGGACAAAGCAGGAGAGTAGCCCACCTATGGGATGCCACCTCAAGGTAGCTTGTGGCATGGGGGAAGCCCCGCAAAGTCTCGTCTGCCGTAGGCAACCAAAAGAAAAGTTTCCCAGCCTAGTTTCCTTCAAGGAGTAGACCACTTGCAAGAGATGGTATGGAGGCCAAATGCTGGTGTATACTGTAATTTCACGTACTCCTGAAGCTGCTGGACCACACGTGCAGCATGGGCACAGCCCATTTGAGATGACAGCTTCAAGTAAGAGCTGGTTCTGCCTCCCTAAACAGAAGGGCCGGAAGGGGAGGGGGCGGGATAAAATTGTTCCCACTCCTAAGAAGTGCCATGAAAACTATAAATACCATTTTAAAAAAAATTTAAAATTAAGCTTATATAATTATATAGCTTATCTGTCTGCAGAAATTACAGCAATTTCTGCGCAAAGCTTCATTGCATGCAACAAAGCGTCTGTGTTCTCCAGTTTAATTGCTTTGTTTTTAAAAAAAGCATATCTTGGTTTTCATGCAAGAATATTGTTTTCCAGATCCCTTTCCAAACACCCACATGAACCAGAAACATGAACCAGTCAGTGTCTCAACTCACGGAAACAAAAAAGAGAACACCAGTAGCTTGCTAGGAGTCCAGAGTGCCAGTCTGCAGTGACTTAATGGCATTTAGTGCTTCATTTTTACATTTCGGTACACAAATATTTTTTCAGACTACTTCATGGCAGAGATCCCATCCATTTCAAACTAAGTTTGAAACAATCATCATGCAGAACTGATTTTTTTTTTTTTCTCCTCAATTTAACTTTTTAATAACTGAATCCGGTGTGGAGGTACGAGTGCGCATTCCAGTAAAGCGGATGAGAAGTTAATCCCTTCGGCCTTTGCATTTCTTCCTCCAAATACGGGTTTTAGTCTTTCTATTGGTTCAAAACCTGACCTGACTCTTAGGCGAAATCTTGATTCAGCGCCTTTTCTTTTGTGAAGTCAGTTACATTAAAAATTCACCCATTTCTTATTCAATGTGGACGCATCTTCTGCTTTTCCTGCCTACTCTAGTCTGTTCTGTATTTTATTATACGGATTTCAGCTGGCATACAAAAAGCTATAATAAAAATACTAGCTAGTGAAAGTACTTAAGTATTGATTTATCCTGCAGGTTTTTCAAGTTGGTTCTTCGTTGTTGTTTTGGTTTGTTTGTTGTTGTTGTTGTTTTTTTGTTTGGGTTTTTTTGTTGTTGTTTGGTTGGGGTTGTTTTTTTTTTTTTGTTTTTTTGTTTTTGTTTTTTTTAAAAATCGAGCACAAGCAACCTGCAGAAGTCGGATAGGCAGCTGCAAGTTGGACACTGAAGGAGAACAAAACACTATTTTGACAGGTCCACTGGTGTATTGATAGACCTGTCCGTACCCAGCAGGCTCCAGACCTCCAGGAGCTACTACAAAACCCTCCCGGCAGCTGTTTTTTCAGGAGAAGGGATTGCAGCAAGCCCGTTTGGACATCAGCCTTGGAAGAGGTGGATCAGGCAGCGTTTTGATCCCTGCTCCCATCTGTTCCTGCTCCAGCCTGGCTCTGGGAGACCCCGTGGATGCCACACCACCAGAGCGGCTCTACCATCGCCCATTCTTCACACCTCCATCCGCCCAGCAGGATGACCATTTGGAGCAACACAGGTGATGATGTGGCTCCTTGAAATCACTCCGTAACTCAGGCTAGCTTTCGGGCTGCTCTGCAGTCAAACAAGGAACATTTTGTTCCATTTTAATAGGATGTCAGAAGAAAATGTGTCTAGACACTGGTGGGTTTTTCTTCTTCCCTTCCTCAGCTGCTACAAGTGATAAACATGCGTATTTTCCAAGCAAAATGCACAGCGTCACTGCTGCTATTGTAATGCAATTGCATTCGTTGCACAGAAGTGTTTTAAGTAGTAAAATATACCCTGTGACAAGGAAATCTGCAGTTATGTCATATTGGAATGCAAGAGTAAAGGCAGTTTGAAGTTAAACCTCAAAGGAACACAGTAATCTGGCACGTCAGAAAATTCCATTAGAAATACCTATAGTTATTAAGAAAAAAAACTCAGAAAATTCAAGGGAAAAAAAAGTCAATTCAGAAGAGTAGCTGTTGATCATATCACATTGCATTTAGACCACAAAAATGTTTATTGTCGTGTTTGTTTTATGATTTAGCTTCAACTGGATATAAATATGCAGACGCATATGTCCAAGACGGTTCAGAAGTATGTTTTTACCACTTGAACAGCTGCAGCTCCAAACCTTCCCCACTGCCATCGCTGCAATCCAGCTAGATCCCGGGGGGCGAGGAGACATCGACTTTTCAGTCTCGTATGATTTGGGATGGGGCCAACCCCTCTTGTACAAGCATTACGTTCTGAAATGCTCTGCTTTATTCCTATCCCTCCATCATGCAATGATTCGTTTTGCTTGAGGGTTTTCTGTTTTGTGGGGTTTTTTTTGGTTTGCGGGGTTTTTTTTTTTCTTTATTCTTTTTTTTTTTTCATTTAAGCCTATTGAGCTCTCAGAGCAGCGCCCCCAGGTAGCCCCAGGGGTTCCAAGGGGCTGCTTGCTGCGGCCAGCAGGGCACCGGGGCAGCCCCTGCAGCTCAGCCACGGCTTTCTGGTACAACCGCTGCTCTTCCTCACCTTGGCCAAGTCCCCGGCGCGTACAGCCTGCGGTTTGAGCATCCTTAAGCTGCGTTATTTTCACAGATCTACAAAAGCCTGCTTTGGCAGATGCCTCAAATCTTAAGCCCCGGGACATTTCTTTCCAAAACTTTGGACCTATTTCTTGTTTATTTTCCGCACCACTATTGTGAATTTTTTTCCCCCTACAGCATTTAAGGTACTTTCGAGCACATAAGTCACCAAAATACCGTTCATTCACATCTCTGCCAGAGCCCATCTAGTCAATACTCGGATGTACAAGCACTGAAGAAGGGTGTTAAGTAAATACAGCAGTCTCGTCACTGCCAGGAACTTTCAGGAGTCAGGGCTGGTATGTTTTTTTAAGAAGGACATGCTATAGATCAGAAGGAACAGCCAGGACCTGGGTTTATTCACATATTTCACTGCTGGGTCCTCTGAATAGCCAGACACTGAATTAAAAGCGAGAGCCACACAGTCGTAAGACATCACCTAATCAAAACCACTATCTGCCTTTGTACTAAATCCCATTTCAAAATTAGGATCAGCCTTTACATCAAGTCCCATTTTAAAAGCATTTAGAGCTGAAAACTTAAAATATATTGCAATTATATAGCAGCTATTAGTAATGCGTGTTATACAGTTCTATGAAGTGTTAATAAACTCAATAATAGAAATGTATTAATATGCAGTGAATTTTTAATTATGAAATGCAATTACAAGTCATTTGTTTGCTTTTAATCATGCTGAGTAACTGGCTCCCTTGCTTCCCACTGATGTATTTATCATTCTTTAGAGAAGTAGCTTTAACGTAATATACGGCCAGTAACGTTTTATACCCGCTTCGCACCTACGCAGACAACTGCAACAGGTATAGGGCAGCAGTGATTTGGGCTCACGGGGGATGAAACCACACCATCTGGCAACGCTTGACACCCACTTTACGCAGGTACAATTGACTGCACGGGGCAGGACGGGAGAACCCGGCTCCCAGCATCTGCTGTGATTTAGTGAGGCAAGTCGCAGGACAGCGGGAAGGAAGAATTTACGGCAGGATTTGAAAGCCATCCAGCAAAAAACACAGATACTGGATGGGCTGGCAGCTCTCTAAGACGACAGGCCACAATTTATAGTGTTTAAGGTTATGCACTGGAATATTTCAATACAATACTCAAGACACCCTGCACTCGTCAAATATTTAGTTTCACCACTCGCTGCAGCACCATTACAGGTTTCTGCTTCCACAGCCAGGCGAGAAACCAAGCCTGAGGCTGCAACACGGACAGTGCTGCGTGGGAATCTGCTCCTGAGACACATCCCGGAGCCTCCGGATAACGAAGCATCCTGCCAAACGTGTTGACCATTGAACCTCTGGATCTCTATCACGTTGCTTAAAGAAGAGAGATGTGAGAAATCTGAACCCGCCAGCCCTGGGACAGACAGAAAATGACAGACGAGAGAAATCTCTAGGGCAGGAACAGCAAATGAAGTGCCAGAAGTGGTCACTTAACAAATGAGAAGTTGTCAAGTAAAACAATTCTTCAGATCTTTTAAGCAAAATGTTTTTAAATTACAGCTTGAACGTGTCGGCGCCTCAACAGGGCAGGTGTTCAGCGGAGTTCTGAAGACTAAGCCGACTGTGTTCAACTACGAGAGGGGTTTAGACAGCACTGATTAAGAAGTCCACTTAAGTAAGTAGGTAGATATATAAAGAAGCACGGAGTCAATCCTTATCCTGGGCTTCTGTGAAAGTCACCCCAGATCCAGGATGAGATGGTAGCATCTCTTGTGTACCTGTAGGTACGAAATGAGACTTTCTGAGCTCAGGGGCAGCACGACCGACCGCCTACAAGGTACCAGAGAGCACTTACCCAGACTGGGAAGACACCATCTCCTGCTAGCTGAATTGCAGGACCTGTCTTTCTTCTCTCAGTAATTAACACCAAATGAACTAAGGAGTGGAACATCACCAGGATGCTCTGAAGAACTGGACTTGCTGATTAACGGAAAGAGGAAAGAAATCTGGGAATATATGCTGGTAATTCGGATGCTTTTCTGCACCAAATTTCTGCCAGCTTTTAACTTCAAAGGGAGAAACTGGTCAAGAATATTTTTTTACAAAAGTAACCATCACAGTGTGAACATCAAAGGAGTTTTGAATTATAACTCAAGGCAAGACCCTCACTTTTTTCTGGCTTACACATACTGCATAGCAAGTGTTTGAGGTCTGGATCCCTGCAGTCCAAGACCAGAAGTGCCACTGCAAGGCCTATATTTTCTTGGAAAATATAAGCGTAAATGGGCATTGTGATCTTTTTAAAGATGTGCAATATATGGCAATTCACACGTAACCCTCCTTTGGAAACCTGTACACTCAGCATTTCTGCAAAATGCAGCTTTAGTACCTCTAAGGGCAAACAAAAAGCAGGTTGCTTTGAAACAACGTGATTTCAAAGTATCCTTCTGTTTGTTTTGGGGTTTGTTTTTTGTTTTTGTTTTTGTTTTTTAAAAAAGGGACAGCTCTCTATTCCAGGGCTACAGCCTTAACATGAATTCCCTGTGAGCAGTACCTGAGGGGTTTTTGCTATATGACATAAGTGACTGAATAAATATATAGTTCGTAAATGGCCCTTCGTTCTCTTAATTAAGTACAGTGAAAATACATGGTTTGCTAAGGCAACAAGTGTCAAAGTAAGTCCAAATGACATTGTGTTAAGGATACGTAGAATACACTAAATGTCCTGGAGGATAAGCATTACAGAAACCTGATTTTGCTAGGAAGAAATTCTCTCTTCATAATTAGAGATGTTGCAAACTCCTACAGCCTGCTGAGTGACAAGCCCATTTCTTACTAACCAGTTTATTATTCAACAGTCAAATCCAGTAGTAAAATGCCAGTCAACGAGATTCATCTGCCCTCAGAATAATTTATCTCTGTACCGTAACTTTCCCTGGAATACCAAACTTCACAAGCATCGCACCACACCTGAACAGATGAGGACTTTGGTAGGTGCCAGCTCTGAGCTAAGACTGAAGCAATGGTTACGGGGTAGGGGGGAGATTTTTGCAAGCAATACTACTTAGAGCAAAGCTACCCATCACAGACAGTAACGCAACAACGACAAAAAAAAGATATGACACAGGAGGAATAAGCCCTTACCCACCTTAGTCTTGAGACGCAAAAACTTCTCCCCAGAGGAGCAGGGCTTGGACCAGCACCCCCTTTCTCTCTGGTAGGCATGAAAGCTTCGGTACCCAAACCTCCAACCTGGGATGCTTCCACCTTTGTCCTCAGCTAACTCAAGTGTCCCTTGCGCAGAGTTGAGCCTACAGCTTTTGCTCAGGCTGCCCTAGCTCCGAAGGCAGCCCCATGTCCCAGCAGGTACCACTGTAGCCTGGGGACACGGACTGTCACTTCCGCAGGCTCATGGGGGGGGCTCAGTCCAAACCCTTCTTTGGTCCCGGCTGTCATCTACCCACCTGATCGCTATAATCCCCCCTCTGTAGCCTCAGGGAGAGCAGCCATCCTTCCTCACATGACTGTCAACAGCAAAACTACTGAAAAATGCATAGAAAAGATAAAGCATGAGGAAACAAATAACTAGCAGGTCGTACAACTGCAGCCCGTACCACCAACCAGCTCTTAAGCAGGGAGAGGGGAGAAGGATGCAGCAGCATCCCCAAGGGGGGGAAAAAACCCCAAACAAAACAAAACAAAAAAAAAATCACCCTGCGAGCAAGCACAATACAAGTGCACCAAGAAAAGAAATTGCAGAGATGTGCAACATCATGGTAATGGGCGCAGAAACAGCCACGAAAATCCACTGTGTCTAGACATCTCTCAGTTTCGTTTTGTCATTAAATGGAGTCAGACGCACCCAGCCCATCAGACAGACCGCAAATACGGTCTTCAGAAAGATAACCTCAAAACCGGTCCTACCGAGGTTAATATTTTCTGTTCAATGCTTAAAATAATTTAAATGGAATCTTGTCATATTTTTTATGTAAAGCTGTATTTTGTTTCAAGTTCTTAAATCTTCATCAACCAGTGCATAACCCATCCAGGACCACCCCATCTGAGCCAAACAGCCACGATGAACACTCCAAACCAAGTAGAGTTAGCTTCCTACTGTTTGGCCACTAAATCCAAAGAGAAAGGAAGCTCTTGTCTCTTCTGCGATAAGCACTACAGTCTGCAGAATTCGGGAATTGTCCCATCCCTGGAAGCGTTCAAAGCCCCATCCAAGCTAGCCTTGAGCAACCTAGTCTAGTGGAAGGTGTCCCTGCCCGTGGCCGGGGCGGGGGGTGGACTAGGTCATCTTTAAGGCCCCTTCCAACTCTAACCACTCTAGGAACGCCAGAGGAGATCCCATCCCTGCCCCAGCTGCAGACGCAGCATTAACCAGGGCAGCGAGAAGCCACAGTAATTACGAAAATTTGACTGAAAGGAGCCAGTTTCTTCCCTTTTAAGAAACAAACCCAGGAAACACCGCATCTGCTCAGGAGAGAGATGTAGCCACTCACCACCAAGAGCAGGGCACAGCAGATGCAACTGCTGAAGAGGCAGCACAGGCAAGGGTGGATGTACCTCAATTAGCAGCTAATTAACACAGTTGAAACGTACGTATCAAACAACTCCAAAGCTGGGGGTTCATCACATACAGAGGAGGGCTGTGATAGGAGTCTGGCAGAAGTCTAAAAGCTGGAACCAATCTGCCTATCAAGGTTTCCCTTAAACAAACGCACAAGCTGCAATAGCTCCTTACAGACTCTTTGTTCGGTCCTTGAAGCACCAGGTTTGCTTATTGTGCAAGTTTACCAGCAATTGGTCATCACGCCCATGTGGAATTAACCTATAGAACTTCACAGGAGCTAAACTAACAGGATTTCATTTAAGTTACTCTAAAAGCACGTAGAATTTAATAGACACCGAGCACCTTTCTATAGGCTGGGGAAGGCTGCTGTTACTTATTCTGGAAGGTCTTCAATTCTGTAAAATGGTCCTATATACCTGCAGGAAGGCTCTTATTGCTGGGGAACCACTGCGGAGCTGTTACCATCAGGGAAAACGGCAATAAAAAAAGCAAGACTCAACTATCAGCAGGTAACCGAGCACCTTATTAGGCAGGTAGATCTCTTCCTAATGAAGAGCTAATTCTCTAAGCCTGCCTTAGTAGCTTGATGGACAGCACATTCGGGGCTACAAAGCAGAGTCCACCGACCCTCCCAACACACTCGCATGCATCTCCGCTTAAGCTGTGATTTATTGTACCTGGCAGGACAAAGCAGCATTGCCCACCCACCTACAAGAGAGAGGAAAGTGACAGTAAAATATTTTTGAACACATTCTTTAGCAAACAGGTGAAGTCACCTCCAAAGGGGCCAAAGCCACCAGGCTGAGGTGGGTGGCAGATAATTCATCTCCTGCACATCTGCAGTGTCCAAGGGACTCCACTGAAGTATATAACAGCATCGAATCAAAGGTAGTTTTCAGAAGTGGCAAACCTTACAGAGGAATACACTGAAATTGAATGATCAAAGACATCAGACAACACACGAAAAGAAAAGGAGATGGATTTTATGGTTTCCTCCGTCCCCGTAGTGCAAGGAATCATTATCGCCTTCTCTGCCAGCCAGCGCGCGAGACTCCCCAGCGCTCGCACGCCACTAATGCTGCCACTTCATAGAGTTCTTCAAATGCCAGGAGATTCCTGGCTCGAATTCCTTAAGGAGCTCATGACAGTCATGCATTTATCAATTCCCATTTAGCAACAACTTGATTTCGCTGCTAGTCCCCCAGCATCACCTGTGCACCGCTGGAATCCGCAGGATCGAGATTTCCCCTGCAGGGGTTGAGTTTTGATCCCACTTACACCCATGCATCTGCAATGAGTTCAGGTGCCAGCTCTTGGGGGAAAAGGGCAAGATTCTGGGCCTCAACAGCGTGCCTTCTGATTAGTAACGAACCACATCAAATAAAACATAAGCGATTTACTCATGTTGAATACCAGAGGCAAAATTTGGCTCGGATAAACAAAATGAGCGGCCAGTCTTGCAGTCCTCATTCCTGCAGCAAGGCCAGCAGACATGGTCTGCGTTTAAAAAATAGAAGAGTTTTTGCTTTATCTAATCAATATTCACTTTCTGTTTTCAAAATCATAGCTCAAGGGAATGAATATGAAATTCTTTTGGCATTAGCACTTAAAACAGATATACCGCCTGCATCTCCAGGAGATGTCTTTCTAGATGAGTTCTTATTTATCTCAGTTGAATACTTTAGTCCTTGCTTTACATGGGAAATATCCCCTTTTAGCTGGCTCATCCCTTTCTCCGGAGCGTCAATCGACACCTCCAAAATGGACAAGTTTGCAGAACCACTGCCAAGGAACCTTGCTTTACTACTCTTGACTAATGTCAGACAAAATGTCAGAGACTCCAGAACTGCTCTTGGCAACGCACAAGATGGAAACCGTCCAAATTCAAGCAGCCAAAAAGGCTGCACAAAGGAACTGATGTATTGCATATTGAATTGTGTCGATGATTACATATAATTGTATCATTACCTAGAGTGAAATTAATGGAAGTTACCATTCAGGAAAAATAAGAAAGAAATTAGCTTTGAAGTAGAATAATGAAAGATTTAAGTTAAGGAAGAAATCAGTCACCTTTTTTAAATTACTGGTTATAGTGCCATCAAACACGCACCACCCAAACCCTGGTTGTCACTTGGACATGAAGATTTTTTCCCTTCTTCAAACTGCAAGAGTCAAGCACGAATAACTTGTTTACCCTGATTCTCAAATACACAGGCGCACACAAATGAATTCGCAGGTGAACGAAAAAATATCATCGGATCCCTAAGAAAAGACAGCATTTAGAGGGTCTTTTACAGCAGAAGTGCTATTCAATTGCTAGTCAAGCATCACACGGCAAAGGGATTTGCGTCACTGAGTGTACAACTGCGGGTCTTCCACAGATCAAAGCCATTCAGTAGTTGGTCAACAGTTGTTTGCAATGCATATTAAAAGAAACTCTGTTACTGTTACGGAAAAATACAATTTACAGTTTACAACCTGACATCGTTATCACGGAACAGGTCCCAGGCACCCTTGCTGGAATGATGCGACTTACCGTTCTTTGAAATATGTTCATACAAGTCCCAGCAAACAATTTTATTTCGACTCAATTCATACTATTGCACTATTTCTTATACATAAGTTCAGGTTCAACAAATTCCAACTCAAAAACCTGTGTAAACACAGACAGCTCTACTTCTTAGTACTTCCTAATTGCACATTAGTATTATTTACAAGGCTGAATGCAACTTTCAAAGTCCTCAAGGCAAAACCAGTTGAAAGCACGGGTACTAAACTCCAGCCCAACTAGAGAAGTAAAAAATAAAAGATGGATTACATGTAGTTTAACTTAAGTGTCATTTTTGTGAGTTTCACAGAAGAGCCAAGAGCAGGTCCCCACCCCGCGCGCGGTTGAGCTGCGTCCCCCCGTGCGACGGTTAATCCCATTAAGAACAAGCTGGCACCGAGGGCTGCGACTCCGCCAAGCAGGGCTGCTCGCCTTTGGCCTCCCCGCAGCAGTGAACCTGGATCAGCAGTTCCACCAGAGCTCCTGTTCCTGGCTTTTAAATGGAATGAAACAACGGGAGCTCATCTGAAGGCCTTCCAAGGCACTTCACGCCGAGCCAGCTGGAGCTTGCCCCAAGCGCTGTGCACTGGCTTCAAAATGTGCCGGATTTATTTCTAGAAATAATAGGACAAGCTAGACACACCACTGCTTTATTCAAGGACAACCTCCTAGATGAACTGTAAAATTTAAGGATCTTATATACCGCCAACGGTACTCAATTTCATAACGCGTTACTGCAAATAGCCAAAAAGTATCTTCCCCAATTTTGCTGCAAAACTTAAAGCACTTCCTAAGCTTTTTACATCTTTCTGACAATACTCTTGTCTGAATTGTCACACTTTGCGATTTTTGATTGCAGTAAAACAAAATTCCTGCACACCTGTCACCTGATTTTCACATGAAGCCGTAAGTCAGCTCCTGTCTCAAGCTTTTACTGAGCCTGAAAAACCAGACGAAGTAACCTGAATTTATAACATAATTGAGTTTGTGATACGCTTGGTCACTGTCACCAGAACTAGGTAGATTCTTGTATTCGATATTAGTGCAAATATGTGCAAAGTCATACCCTTTTAAACTTCTACAGTCAAAAAAAGGGCCAGCAATTTGTTGTAGACAGCGCTTCTAAAAACAGCACTGAAGTGAGATGTATCAAGCTTGGAAACAACATTGTTTTTCTTGGGTTAGTTGTCATCTGCAAAAACAGTTTTAATAACAGCAAGCCTAACATACACGGCATTGTATCAAAACATCGTTCATCTGTTGCAGGAGTTAGGAGATACAGAAGTCAGCTGCAATCTTACAGCGCTGGGATTTCTCTCAAAACTCCGGCACTTCAGGGACAGATGGAAAACACCCACATTAGCATTGCTGCTTGGATTTCAGTTGCACTTTTCAAAGCTCCTTGTATCTCCGACCTCTTGTGCTCGATCCACAGGGTGGAGCAGTCTTCGAGGACGTAAACTGGATTCCTTCCAGCCACAGCTAAACGCGAAGCTGTGCTGTACGCGTCCACAAGCCCCTGGGACCAGACCACAGCTGGTTCAAGGCAAGCGGGGACACCAGACCCTCTCCACCAGCTCCTCAACCTGCTAATGCAGACACAGGTATTGCCGCGCTCTTTGATTGTAATCCAGTTTTCGCATGCTTCTGTTTCCAGCATCACCCAGGAGGAGAGCAGGGTTAACAGAGAAAATAATAAAAATATTGTTTGGATCTCGGTAAGTGCATAATTTGGATCCGGCTTGGTTTCTGGAGAAGTATTTGGCTGGAACACTGATGGCAGAGCTCATCAGGCACTGAAGAAAGTGCAAAAGTGGACTCAATACATTGTTAACTCTCTCCAAATCTAAAATATTTTAATACAGGGGGCAAATCAAAATCCTATAAATAATTCTGATTATCCTTCAAAAGCAGGACTCCAATTGCTAGATCGCACCTCCTCTCTTCCTTCACTCCCATAAATAATATTATTTCAAGGGAAATTGTGAAGCCCTGAGGTAAAACCAGTATTTTAAAGTTTTATCCCTGGTAGGTCCCAAAACTTCTCTGCTGACCCTATATTCTTGGGTCTATATTGATTTTCAATTAAAAATTTATCAGGACTAGAGGAAGTAATAAAGCAGCCAAAATCACTATGGGAGACCCAGAGATGAAAAAATAAGGTTGTTTCAGAGACCGAGACGGGCTAGAGCCAGCAAAAGCAGTCGATGCATGCAGTATCTAAATACAGGCAACAAAACTGGTCTATCACAGAGAGAACAAGAAAGGAAAGGAAAGGGAGGAGGAAGCAGAAGACAATCAATGGAGTTAGATTTATAGTGAAAAGGTTAATTAAATCTTTTGCTGACTTTTACTTTGGAAGTCACTTTTCCTAATGTAAATATAGAAAGTGCCCTTTTCCGAGGCTCCAGTCACAGAAATAGTTGGTGCATACAAAACCACCCCACAATAAATCACCACTTCACTGGCTGAAAGGTAAAGCGGGGCCGCTGTAGAGCAGTTGACCTGCAAATAAATCTTACCAGCGAGACATGTCCCTTTCTGTCTGGCACTAACTACTGAAGGCATTCCTTTCCTTTAACCAACAACAGCAATCTTGTAAGATAGGATTATGGCTATCAGAAAGGATCTGTGCAGACCTGCACGCATCAATCTGTGCGGACAGAGCAGCCAAGTTACTTCGCCAAAGCTTAAAGAACAGAATTTTATAAACTGAAGAAATAATGAACTGGCACGGTATCGTCTTCAAAGGTCAAGAGCAACATCGCAGGAGCAGTGTTTTCTCCAGCCCCGCTTTCGGCTGAGCCTCACCACCCTTACTACACCTGTAAGCAATGGAAAACAAAAGATTTAAGTTGCCCCAGAAAGACGTTCAAGGAAAACACCATCGTAGAACAACTGGGGAACAGAAATTCATACGTGTAACACCATCGCCCAGAGAAACCTGCAGGATGCACAGAAGTGGGTCATCCCACCTCGGTGAAAACAGGCCAATTTGAGAACAAAAAACACCCGAACCCAGCCTCCAAGTTGTTTTGACTGTATCTTCAGTAACAGATCAATTTTTAACACTACTCTTGATTTATGTATTCTGAAAATTATAGAGTCCTCCCGATATTAAAATAATCACGCATGATGGAGCTGGCAGAAGTGTGGGGCAGGAGGAGGGAAAGAAAAAGGGGAAAATTACTGTACTTTTGTTCCCTAAACAACATGCCAACATTCACAGATTCTCACATGCTTGAATAGGAACCTCTCATGTGTAAAATCAAAACCGAGGGATGCAGTTTCTTTGCAGAGCTGATCTTTCCTTCTCCTCTTGCCAGACATATGCAAACACATAAGGCTATCCAAACACGCTATCACAAGCTACTTTGTTCAGCCTCAAAATGGATCATAATAGCTTCATCTTCTAAAGAGGCAGGCATCACACCCTTCCAGCTATGGAGAAGGTATTTAATCATCACTGAAAAACCACAAAGGCAGCAGTGAAGAAATGGTTGAGCTGGGCTCACAGCTCCCCCCCGAGCGCTGGTGTTTCTCCTAGAAGGGTGGAGAGGAGAGAGATGAAGCAAGCGCCCCAATTCTACCTTCTCGATGCGTTATATTTCTCCATCATTTAAGCTCTACCACTGAGAAGAGGGCCAAGGAAAGTCATCTCTACAACATCCTCTGAGGATTACGAAGTGTTGGGCAAGAAAAAAAAAAAGAAAAAAAGAATAAACCCCAGATGCTACCACCCCCAACGCCCCCAGTTTACCCCAGTCCCCCAACAAGGGCAGGCAGGGAGCAGCCCAGGCGTCCCATCCCCTCCCATCTCACCTGCCGGGCACGCAGGGATTCGAGATGCGTGCTTCCCACAGGGACAACCGAGTGACAGCCGTGAAATACGCCATTACACAGTATCAGTGTCCAGCATCTGTTGCCTTCACATCGTTTCCCCCCACCAGCCCCGCAGGCTGAGAAGGAGCAAAGCTTCCCAAAAGGCTCCAGATACAAAAATACTGTTTTAACAAACAGGAATGCCACATTTGTAGCTGACCTGTCTCCTCTTGGTATAGGTAGCTCCAATGCCCAGGGTGTCAAGACCTACGCTTGAGGTGAGGGGAAGGAAAAACAGTATTTTGGGGTCAGCTTTGAAGAAGAATATAAATCTACAGGTAACAAGGTAACTCTTTCTGACTTTGGGTCCTGAAAAGCACTCAGAAAAGCTTGAGTTTCTCTCACACTGGTTATTAATAATTATTACCTACACGCAAAGGCCAGAAGTGCCCAAGAGCTGCCCAACTCTGCTGCTCACACAGATGCGGAGCAATGACCATGGTCACGGGGCAACTCACGCATGGTCCGCCCATCACGACTTCCACCAACTGTGCTACCCATTCACACGGATGCTTGCACAGCAACTTGCTGTAGAGCCAGCCTGAGAAAACAGCTCAGTCTTCAAAATCTTTTTTCATACGTTTCTTTGGATACGCTCCTATAGTGGAGGAGGGAAAACTGTGGTTTGCCCACAAGATTGTAAGAAAACCACCTAATGCTACATATAGCAATTGCTAAATTACTGTTGGATTTATCAGGTAAGAAAAACTTGACGTTTCCACTCCTTCCTTCCTTTCTCTCCATTCAGAGGGGTTTTTTTCCTCCCTCTTTAAATACCCTGCTTACAGAAATAAATGCTGGCACATACACCTAAATGCTGCCCCTGTAAGGACAAGCAGCATTCAGAAGATGACACGCCATCATATAGACCTTTTCATGGGGTTTTTTTTTTTTTGGTTTTGGGGGGGGGGGTTGTTTGGGGTTTTTTTGTTTGTTTTTTGGGGTGGGGTTTTTTTTGTTTGTTTGTTTTAAAAAGCAGCCATACAATAGAAGATCAGAAATCCTACTTAGCATATTCCATGGAACAAAGACAATCAGCTCATCAGACAGAATCAAGAGGAACCAGAGCTACTGTATTTTACCATTTATATCCTATTGTAACTGGTCACAGCCGCAGTCACTCAGTTCGTGTGACCAGCAAGAGTCAATTCCCCGAAGATCGCTATTCATAGGCCTAGGATCAGAAAGAAAAGGGTGCATTGACTGTCTTGTTAACCTTGTTTTACAAAAACTCATCGTATAGCCCAAAATATGTTATTTTTCATAAAAAGAAACAAAGATACCTGACTCTGTTTATCTAAGTCCTCCCCAGCAGGGGTCACTGAATTAATAACAAATATGAAATAAAACTAAAACATGGACATTTATTCTTCCATAAACTTCTCACTGCCTTTTAATCTTATGTTTGCGTAGATAACCTTTAAAATGTAAAGTTCTTTGACTCAGAATCTTCTTAACGACTTTTGCACAACCCTGACTGATTGAGCTTTATATAGTTTATATAGTTTAATAAACACATCATTAACACAGAACTTCTACAAACTCCCAGTCAGCAGGTGCCCATCGGATACAGCATATGAAATTCAATTTAACCTTGTCTCTTCTTGTCCCTATTTCCTTTTATCTGGTTGTTGTTTTTTTTTTATTTGGGGTTCTGTTTTTTTCCAGGATCACAAAAAGCAGAAGGGTCTCAGCTGGTGTAAATTAGCATAGTTGAAGTCTTATACTTACAACTTCAGAATTATGCAAATATTTACCATCTGTAGATCTGGAGCCAATCTCTCTCTCAAAAAAAAAGGCAAAATTGTCTCATTGTGTCTGCTAGCTAAATACAAAGTTTCCAAAGATCAGGGAAAATTTACAGGGAATTAGTGTAGTTTGTAAACAATTCTTTTAACTTTTAATATCAACTCTTAAAGTGGCATCATCATCTCTGCCACTTTTTCCATCAATGCAGCGTGTCCTCCTTCCACAAACCTCACTTTGTCAGCCAGAATTTGAGCAACTTATTTGCTGATCTTTCCAAAACAAGACAAGAAGAGAAGTAGGAAAGTAAATTTTATTTGAGGTTTAAATGGAAGAAGGGGAAATAAAGCATTGCTCGGCAAAAGCGCTTGAGAACCGACGTTTCTATTCCTTTTCTAATAAAAACGCACATTTCTCTAAGTTGCATTGTTTGAGCTGAAGTGGTTCCCATTGTTCCCTCCCGAGCTCTACGGATGGCTCCTGACAGATGACCCACGCAGGGCTTGCTTCTTTGTCTTCCAACCTTAATTTCTTCTGAAAAGGGGCAATCTGCTTGGCCTACAGCCTCTTCCCGGGAGCAGCAGTTGGCGAGCTGGGGGTCTCCTCCTACCCCTTGGCTTTTATGCAGAGCATGTCCGCATCCCAATTATCCCAGGAGAAGTTCTGCATAAATTAGTTGATATTGTTACTAAAGCTGTCAGGAATAAATTGTTCTTATTTGCCACAACTGTCAAACGGAGGGAGGGGGCTCCGAGATGAGCTTTGACACGCCACTGCTGCTCCAAGGCAGAGATGCAAATGCTACCTCCTGCCAGGGTGTTGTCCTGACGACTCCTAGCCATGCTTGGTCGATGAGAATAATAAAACACGTACCCGCAGCTGCCCTAGAGACTGGAGATAGCTAGCAAAAGCATCCTCTGGGCTAGGAATTTTTAAAAAATTTAAAAAAAAAAATTCTGGCGTCAGGACAGAGCTCTAAATAACCAGGGTCCATTCTCAAAACTTGTAGCTCTATCTAAGCAGAGTTTTGAGCAACTGCATCCAAACCTAACGCCCACGGCTTTTAATGCAGGTTTTGCATTTTCCATGGGCAGGTGTAAGGTTCAGTCTTGATGCTAGCTTAAAAAGAAACTTTTAAAAAAGAAACAAAACCTATTATTGCTCTAAGTTGACTGACATGCTTACTTAAAGATTTTGTACTTAACTCGCTCAGATGCTGCACTCGCATAACACACCTTCGCAAAAGTAGGTGTAAAGCGCGTGCAATCTGGTAGCCAAAATACCTCATTCGCAATTTTCAGGGGAACAGGAAAGAATTCAGACCATCTCTGGGTGACACTCACAGCTCAGATGAGCATCCTTCAACCCGTTTACACCGCTTCTCGTGTAAACTGGAATAAATTCTGCTTACCCAAAACTATTCGATATAAGAATGGAAGGAAAAAAATAAACAATCTCCTTTATACTATAAACTAAAGAAAGCTTTCAAAGCATAAAAACATTGCACTCCTGGGTAGCTGAACACAGTCATTTCCGATTCATACACGTATACATAAAGAAAGTCTGACCCATCTTGCTACCACTTCACAGCTAGATAGCCTGGCTAAAAATAGAAATACTAGAGGAAGAAATTACTAGCAATCTATAGCCACAGACATTAGTACGCGGAAAGAACAGAAGCAAAAAGGTTAAAGAGAAAAGCAATTTGGTTCTCCCAAGAAATCTGGGGCCAAAGCAAAATATACTGTTCTTGAAACGCTCTCCTAATTTAAAAATCAAAATCTTTCCCATCTGCCAAACGTAAATCTCACGCCCACCCCCTAAACCCCACATTTCAGTTTCCCTTCCCACTAAAACAAAGAAAAAAATTCAGAAGATAAATCAAGAAGTCTTTCCAAAGTGAAATTTCAAACAACTCACAAAAACATGAATTAAACATGATTAAAATAATAATATCCTGAGATTACTTTTCAACTTCCTACTCATTGTATATCCCAAGGGTTTCCCAAACACAGCCAAAATAAATGTATTGCACGGGGCGGGGGGGGACGACCCTCAAAACAATCCAGAACACACACAAATTTTTATTTTTTTGTAGGGGAGGTGTATAAGTAAGCAAAGTTATCCGTTTTCCCTCAGTTTTCTCCTGGCTGTACTAAGAGCCAGTAGATAGCACCTCAAACGGGAGCGTGTTCCCTCCACTGCGCCTTCTTTGACTTGAGAACATGACGCAAAGTCTTCAGCAGTTTCCATCTGGTTGCTAATCCCTACCTCATAATATGAATATAGATCATCCCTTCAATCTTTATGATCATTTATTATGCTAATACTACAATAATACTTTATTAGGAACTGATAGGCATAAAGGAATTAACTGCAATAAATTGCACAGGTTAACCTGTTCCCTACCTTTTGTCCACAGAACTCTGCACAGGTACAGTCCATATTATCTATGTATATATTATGTTCAAAACCAAAGTCATTAAGAGATTTTTTTTTTTTTTGAAATTATCTATTTTCCACAGAAATTATTCCCCCCAAACC
>VYXH01000336.1:762588-815740 GCA_013397275.1 Burhinus bistriatus
AAAGTTTTTGCGGGTTTATAAAAGAAATTTAAGAGAAAAAAAAAAAAAAAAAAAATCTACCAGTACCAAAAAAATTTCAAAAAAAAAAAAAAAAAGGAATCAGCCAGTATCAAAAGATGCCCTGACATTTTGGAATGAAACAGTTTCCTTTTCCAAGGGATTTTTTGCACCATGTAACAAGAGCTACGCTGTACATGATTACAATACGAACATACTGCTTTGCACACCCCAGAAGTCTAGAAAACTTAATTTCCTGATATATCCCATTTTCTTACGCTGCTACCTCATTAATTCCTCCTCTCCCCACAAGTCACCTCCAATGCCCCAGCTCTCCCTCCAGCCAGCGCCACGGCTGCCCGCCAAAGCCTCAGCAGGCTTCGCTCAGGAGACCAGCCATGGTCTCCACCTCCACCCACACCGAGGGGACATTCGGCTCCTGTCCCCCGGCACCGCTGAAACACTCTGTCCTGCTCCTTCTTCAGGAACAGCGCTCATTCGGATCTCCCCTTTCCTCAGCTATTGACATTCATTAAATCTGTAGGAACTTACTATTTCTTAAACACCTGCTCCTCTGTCAAGTTTGGCTGAAATTGGACAACATATTGAGAAATTATTGGCAGGGAGAAGCATCTGCAGATAGGGGGAAGAGCAAAATTAGTTTTGTGCTGTAGGAAGAAGGCAAAAGTAGTCAGAGTTAAGACAAAGCAGTTCTATACAGGATACTTAAATGATTTTTAAAGAAATAATCCCAAAGGTCTTTTAATACTTTCACACGTGGGGAATTCTGATACATTAGCTTCTTAATATTTCAAAATTAAGCCAGATTTTGAAATCAAGTCCTTGGTGAAAACTCCACCTGCTGCACAGCTTTGTTCAGTGGCCTGACTACATTTCTACTACATTAATGAGAACATTGCACCTTATTCCAAGGAACTTATACCAAACTCTCTTTTTTACCAAGAGGGGGGGAAAAAAAAAAAAATCTCAAAAACACCCCAACACCACAAGTTAGCCTAAATCTACCCTTTCTAAAATGAAGAGTCAAATTCATTCATTTCAGTGGCATAACTGCTCAAAATGCTTCCCAAAAAAATCCATAAATTGATTTGAAAATAGTATCTTCCAAGAAAACTGGAAGGGAAAGAAAAAGTTTAAAACTGGACTTCTTCACCTATATAGTTAACGCAATCTATTCCTGTATAGACCAAAGCCAGCACCTTTTCTCCTTCCCCATATACGAGGATCACTGATTTTCCACTGTTTTCTGCGAATGGAATGAATGATTCCGTACTGGAAGACTTGAGCCCAGAGCATCCACTTACAGACATTAGGGAACAATGTCACTAGACATCTATTCTCTTTACGGTAATAATGCAGAACCAAACACACATTGCGCTAGTGATAATACATTGTTGACTTATTAATTATTTAATATTGCTATAAGGCCTACAAATCTAAAATGTTATCAGGGCGTTTGACACTAGAATTCTTCAGGAAATTAATTTGTCTTGTTAAATGGAAGACAAGCTTTGATCTCAGTGAAATCGTTCAAGATGTGTGATGAAGACTGCTATCCTGCCCTTCTTCGACTTCCTGAGAACATTAATTATGACTCACATTTACTGTGTATTTTCACAAAAATACGTCAATTAAGTACTTGAACTCACCTTCTCTAAAGGACACATTACAAAGACGTACAGTTTTCATTTTTAACTAATTCCACGGTATTTCCACTAAATATAGTTTCTTACAAGTTTTGTTGGGCAAAGGAGTCATTAATGTCCATGTCACATAACCAATATACTTCATTTTCCAGAACGGCCTTAACAACAGTGAGCCTTCATCAGTCCCTCCTTACTCAGAAGTCACTTCCCCACAACATGCTCATCCCCTTTATCCAAAGCTACCAGAGCAAGCTGCTTAGCTCACATTTACAATCACAGAATTACCCAGCTTGGAAGAGACCTTTAAGATCATCAAGTCCAATGGTTAACCCAGCACTGTCAAGTCCACCGCTAAACCATGTCCCTCAGCACCACATCTGCCCGGCTTTTAAATACCTCCAGGGATGGTGACTCCACCACTTCCCTGGGCAGCCTGTTCCAATGCTTGACAACCCTTTTGGTGAAGAAATTTTTCCTAATACCCAACCTAAACATGGGATTTGAGGTGGGGCCTCACCAGTGCAGGGGAACAATCACTGCCCTAGTCCTGCTGGCCACGCTCTTGCTGATACAAGCCAGGATGCTGTTGGCCTTCTTGGCTACCTGGGCACACTGCTGGCTGTTGACCAACGCCCCCAGGTCCTTTTCTGCCAGGTAGCTTTCCAGCCACTCTTCCCCAAGCCTGTAGCGCTGCATGGGGTTGGTGTGACCCAAGTGCAGGACCCGGCACTTGGCCTTGTTGAACCTCACACCATTGGCCTCAGCCCATGGATCCAGCCTGTCCAGACCCCTCTGTAGGGCCATCCTACCCTCAAGCAGGTCGACACTCCCACCCAACTTCGTGTCATCTGCAAACTTACTGAGGGTGCACTCCATCCCCTCGTCCAGGTTGTTGATAAAGATATTAAAGAGAACCAGCCCCAATACTGAGCCTTGAGGAACATCACTTGTGACCAGCTGCCAACCGGCCACCAACTTCTTATGTTTGCATACTGAGTGTTTCCAAAATAGGCTCTTACCCTTATGCGTATTCAGGGAAGATGGATATTCTTTGCTGAACTGCCAGCTCTGAAGCACAAACGGGCCATGGGGACAGGGCTGCCATCAGCCCTCGCCTGCCCTGGTGCAGGGACCGGCCAAAGGCATCTCTCTTCACAGCAGTGTCCAACACTACACAAGTGCTCCGGTTCAGCTCACAGGACTGAGAACTGCAAAGATATTTAGCACTCGGAGAAACCCCAGCTGAGAAAGGGTGGTATAATGGGAGAGTTCACCCCAGATGAGATCTTGCTCAGGACAGGCAAAGGCTAATGACAAGGCTGTCTCAAGGATCAGACCTCAGCCTTACGAACCTGCTCAAACCGCCCTGCAATCCATCTTGACTGGAGAGTCTGCTATCAGCAGAGAACACGGAAATCACTTTGATGCTGAAGCCAGATGGGATATAGCTGTAAGTGATCTAGTTCCATTTCTCCATATCCACCTTTAAACACATTACCTACCCTCCTCAGCTTTGCAATCCACTAGAACAAAGCAAAAGGCAGACGGAGCCTGAAGTTGGCACAGCACCAGAAGTGCTTCCCGAGCGGCTGGTGAGTGCCCAGAGAGTCACTGCCCAGGAGCAGTGCAGCATGGTCCCACCGCTACACTGAGGACAGGGGCTCTTGGGGGACACAGGAAGAATGACATCCTCAAGAATCTCCTCAGTGTTTCAAGGGCCACTGTGGAAGAATAACCAGCATCGAGGGCAGGGATAGGAGCATCCTACTGGAAGCCAGAACCTCTTTGGCATGCCACACCACAAGGGAGACTGACAGAGGATAAACGTCCACACTTTGCAGTGTAAGGCCTGTAGAGCAGAAAGAAGGTCTCAGCAAGTGTTCTTTCACTAGACGAGGACGCAGCCCTTTGTGGGTACCTCTACCGCACGCTCTGCCCTGCGATGGAGGTCTCACTGGTCTGGATTCACGCTGCGGCGCGGACACAAGCTCAACCCCTCTGGCCCAGCCGTCAGTGCTGCAGAGAGATCCACGCTGCTGGAGGAGCAAACCAGCATCGCGCTGCTCATGGCCCAACTCCAGGAGCTTTCCCAGGCGCACAGTCACTGTCCCTGCCAGCAGCAGTCTGCCCGTCCATCCCAAGGGTCAACGCCGGATTTATATTACGAGACCAACACCGAACAGGTGGTTTAACTAAATGTTGGTTCCATTTAAAAGGAAGAATAAATCCTTTTTTCTCATGTTCCTCACAGCATCCTGGAGGCTTAGGGGAAGAAAAAAAAAAGAAGCAGGATGACAGCAGGAGCACATGAAACACTAAAGAGAAGAGGAGCGGGCAGTGAATACGGTGGCCAGGCAGGGCTGCTCTCCAGTGCAGCTCGCAGGCAGGAAGGAAAGGCGACCGCTCCTCAGGCTGCATGGGGAGAAAAGGCTCGGGGTCCCAGCTCACCCCGTGCCTTTCTCAGGGGGAGAGATGCAGGGCTCGCAACCAAATTGCACCAGACACCGAGGAACAGGGCTCTAAGTACGGCCAAAGCTCACTCCTTCGTTAACAGCCAGTGCTAAATGAGAGACCATTTAGCCCTGCAGAGAATCCAACCCGGTAACGCGCAGGGTGGAAAATGGGAGCGCTCTCTTCACTCCTCCTTTTCCTTCTACCGTCACCTCCAGTGCTCAATATTTTGCCATTTGGCTGCATTTGAGAACCCAAATTCAGCGGGTGTTTAAATGATGGCATATTTGATTTATACAGACGTTTGGTTAAGTTCACAGGAGATAAGGTTCAGCTCCTTTTGACTCGATACAAGTGGCCAATTAAATAACATGGAAGGCACCTAAATTCTCAGCATCTTCAAATAGGATTAATACTCTATCACTGGGTATTATTTTGCAGATATAGTCATATAATCCTGTGATATGAAATATCTCATTAGACAGGGATCCAAAAATAACATGTTGCCAAGCATTGGCAAACAGAAAAGGAGGATCAGCTCTTGAGAATGTGGACTCGCTGATGCTAATTATTATCTAACAATTTTAATGATTACATGAAATTCTACTGTCTCTACCTGTACAGTCTACGTCTATCTACTCGCCATAGGTATGTAGACATTTATATAGGCATGTTAGCCGGTGTTAGAATAAATCAATATCAGATTACTCAGTTAATAATTGCCAACTTTTGGATGACTTCCAGACTCTTTCACGCACATCTGCTCCACACATTAACAAAATGTACAGCAACCAATGCCGCACAATTCAACACAACAATTTAAATATTTTGTGGAATTAATTGTATGTAATTAAACTTAATATCATTACATTTGTGTTCTCAGAGGCAAGTATTGTATAATTGCTGTAATGTCAACAAATTACTTTTTTTCCCCCCAGATCAAAAACCAGCTTGGTGAATGGTATCACCATACATACTTCACAGTATTTGTTAAATAACCGTACTACAGAACAGCGAAGAAACATCCCAATTCATCAGCTTCCCCCTCTCTCCATACGCTCTCTTTCCTCGCCAACGAGCACGTCGCTACCAATATTAATGGCTTTCCGTGCAGGCTGCTCAGCACTCGCACAGGAGAACATCGCCTCCTCCGCTCTCCCCGCCGGCCAGGAGATGGGCAGAGCTCCCAGGTATGCCATCACTCAGCACAGCCGGAGCCGCCGCTGCCGACCTGCCAACCTCCGCCAGGCAGGAATTTCATTAGCATGCAGTGCTGAGAGAGCAGCTGCTCGGTGGCTGTTGTCTCGTTTATTTATAGCTGCACCTTCGCATCCCGAGCATGTTGGTTTTTTTTTTTTCTTTAAACCCCACGTTTGATGATGAAGATGCGTGCAGTGCAACTTCACCGGCCCCATCTCAGAAGACTTTCTACACTTAAACTAATGGCCCATGTCATATATCACCCAGAATAGCAATGAAGAGGTGTCAGTAAGATTTCAGTTTTGAGGCCTTTGTTCTATTGGACTGATTTATGAGGTAGTTATCTAATAAAAAGCTCTTACCGGCTTTCCTATGACCGCAGAAGTGTTGTATATTATGACCCGACCTCCCTTCTTTAATGGATAACTTGGATTCAGCTGCCATCAATTCCTTACCACAACCGATTCTCCTGCACTGTTAACTGACTTCTACATTTCCTCATCTACAGAGTTGTAGAAAAGGTAGTTTTCATTTGGTAGGTACCTTCCATATTTCAAGTTTAAGTTCCATTCTAGTTGGAGTAACACGATCAAGAGTCAAATCCCTAAATGCAACAAGTTTCTCTCCGGAGCTCTAGGTACCGGCGTAGTCCAGAGTTGCACTTGTCTCACTCCCTCAGGCGGGGCCGAAGACCCTGCTCCGTTTTTTATAGGAACAATTTTGCCATTACAGCACATCTAGAAACTAAGTGAATTTAATTTTAGCGAGAAATAAAAGCAAGAAAGCTTATAACAAGAGTCTTTAGCTGATTTTGTTTGCTTTTAAACAACCATGGTATTCCACACCCCAATATATTCTGCACTAGTTTTCTAGCTGGTGTTTTAGCATCCTCTAAGAATCGTCAGACGCATTTATGTTTGAGACACTCATTTGACTTTTTCTTCATGTTTTCCATCCACCGAGGCTGCATTATATATTTTCATAAGTGCTCCCTGCAAAAACAGCTCCCTTCTGTGCTCTTTACTTACCATTTTGGGGATTGTACTGTGTTGGATGACCTTACAAATAGCTGCATCTCGGCATATAAATGTAACATCTCAGCGAATGGGCGTTTTAAGCCAATGGAAGTACTCCGATTTCAATGCCGAAGCTGCAGCATAAAACTGGAACGTGGGACCTGGTCAATCTACTGAGACATCAAGAAGTTCGGCAGTCCATCCAGCATCACCACGGTCCAATACACCTCTCAAACCTCTCGGCTACGCAGTGTTAGCATTGCTAACTTAATTCCATTACAGAGAGAACCCAAAATCAGCAGTTGGAGCAAATAAAAATTAGATTAATAGTTTCCTCCATCAAAAAAAGTGACCTTCCTGCTTTGAGAATTACAGTTAATAAGTATAACAGACATAATGGCCGAGTCTGATCCCATCTGTACTGATAAGTCAAAGAAAGCGAACAGATTTATTCCAGATTTACGATTTGCATTTATATCACCCTTCCTCAAGGTAATCCAACTACCCTATTGCTTACCTCTGTAAGATTAATCACTAACCCTCCAAATAAACAGGTTTTTCAGAAGAGCTTCATGCAATATGAAAAAAAAAAAAAAATAAGGGATTCACAGCCACCCGGGGACCAAAGACCTCCCTCCTACTGTAAATAGAGCCACATACGCTGTTCGTGACAGCGGCTACGGCACCAAACCCCCAGAGCTCTTACAGAATCGTGACATTACATGGTCCAAATATATTTTGATTATAGTCTCGTGCATGTATTTCAGAAGAATTACTCTTGGTTTTAGACCATTTTCTATCAGGCCCAAATCAGAAAGAGACTGGAAACGGGCCTTTCAATAGCTTCTTAGGCAAGTTTATTACAGAGATCACGGGAAAATTAAATTTAAACAAGCCAAAGTTAAAAAATAACACCAGAGCAAAACAGAGAAGCGTAAGTCACACAGGGAAGAGTTTAACAGACCGTGACTAATACAAAAAACCCCTGTATCCCGCAATGGAAAGCTCTGAATAACCTTAACTAGAGGCAGCGCACTAAGGCTAGTACCACATCGGACAGAGTCCCAGCCGCTGCAAGCAGAATTTGTTTATAATTAACAGAAAATGAGCTTTAGTTAGTAAGAACTGTTACTTTTCTGAAAAATTTATGAAGTGAGCAACTTTCTCTGGAAACTAACACAAAAATAATAGCTTAATATTAATAACATTGGTTTATCCTGACAAGAGTCTGAGCAAATAAGACATCCTTCCCTGGGAAAAATCAAACCTTTATCTGTACAAGTTTCAGAAACTGCAAGAAGAATTAAGGTTATTTAACACATCTTGAATACGAACCTTGCAAAATAGCAAGGGTCACTTAAGAGGAGGTTCTGTTGCTAGGAGACCATAATGATAAAGAACGAGCATGAAGGCTGTTGCTTATTTTCATTTTAAAAAATTCAGAAGTGTACAACAAGGACCAAAGTTACTAGTACCATAGTAGGTTTAAATTCATAGCAGAGGTGTGAGTCTAGAGCTGTAATAATCAGCGAGTATGTATTCATGTGCTAAATGTCTCCTCCTCCGTCCAGTCAACAAGACTGGGGTAAATTAGAGCAGCCAAACGAGGGGGTTAATCTTTGAGCTCCATCAGCTGATGCCTGGTTCTCCAGTCCCGGAGGTCTCGGGTTCAGCCCCCACTCCAGCAGTTACTCCAGCTCCGGCCTCCCTCGACAATAACAGCAGCTTTTCAGATTAATGACACTTGCACACTAAGTATATTTCTTTTATAACTACATGGCACTTACAGTAGAGACACCTCACTGAATACTCACATACTCTGCTCGCATAAATTTTTTTAAATGAGAGGGGCTGGGGAGCAGAAAAGAGCTATGATTTTTCCATTGTGTACCTTGACAATTCCGAATAAGTTTTTCCTGGATTGTATCACCTGGAGTATGAAACCTTCTGTTTTACAGAAGAAAAATAAGAGGTCTCACTGCTTAGTCACCTACAACTCTGCCAAAAGAGCTTTAATTTATAGTGCTGAATGCATCGGCCTTAAAAAACTCAAGGTAATTGTTTGAAAGGCAAAGGAGGTACATGGGTTAATGGAAAGAGGCACGGGTTCAACTGCTCAGCATGGTGCACTCACCCCTTATGAGTGCTTCAATTCCACTACACAGCACAGAAAATTTATTCCTGCAGTCATGCATGGAGGATTTAAGGCTGGCAGATTTGTATTTACGGCATGTTGCAAAATAAACAGCATAAGCAGTTGCACAGCACAGGTGGTAAGGGTGCTTCGCTTGAGAAAATACTTTGAGAGAACCAAAATCTCCATCTGATTTTTTTTTATTTTAAATTCGAATGGAAAATAAGAGTTGAAACGTCATCTGAAATGAGACACCTGAAAATTTTAAATATGGTCACTAAAGCATTTCAAGTTCAATTTTCTGTAAGTAATAATTTCAGATTCCTGTTTATGATTCGGGAATTTCACACTGAATGTAAAACAACTGAAATTTAGTATGCTAGTTTTAGACAGAACATTTCGTCCTTTGGATTTTTTTTTTTTTTTAAAATTTATGGAATTCTTTAAGATGAGCTTGCCTTTGAACACTGAAGAACCAGTTCTGTGGAATAACATACAAGCAGGTAAGCCGGAGATGAAAATCCAGCTAATGGCCAAGGACAACTAGCTGAGAACAGGTCTATGGGAAGTTACAACCACTCACGTGTTGAAAGAGGAATACAAACAGTTGCTCAGGTGGAGAAATTGCATGAAATTCAAATCCAAGTTTACAATGACATTTTTGCCACTGAAATCTATAAACTGTTTCACTCCTATGTCATCATCTTCTTTACCTATGTACATTCCTAGTGCACCTGTAAATCCCACAGAAAAACCAGAAGCTATGCATATGGAAGCGTGCGCTATTTTCCATTAACAAGCGCATTTAGTAACTGTGATACCACTCAGACCCTAAGGCTGGATGAGAGTTTCGTCTTCTCATCTGTTCAACTACCCAATAAAGATCATTCAAAGTAGAGATTTATTAATTTCAAAACTTATCCTTGACTAAACGTATCATACAAGAAGGGAGGCATGTGTTGGGAGAGCACCGCAACGGTTCCTAGGGCTGCCCAACTTCCCTGAAAAAGTCTAGCTAGCTTATCATTTCCATTTGTCTCATTTTAACTTCCAGCTATTACTTCCCAACGTTCTCTTCAGCATGAGGTTTAGGAGCTCACTAGTTTCTGGCACTTTCTCCTTTTTGTCATCATTTTGCCTCTCAAGTCACCGAGAGCTGGAAGAAGGCCACCGCAGACCTTTTTGCCAACCCACAAATCAGGCTTGCAGCTCTCTATTATGTTTACCATGGTAAAAAAACCCCAAAGTAACGATAACCCACTATTAAGTACACAATACGAGTAAAGACATCATTGTTAATATTGGACAGAAGGAGGACTTTTTTTTTAGCATCCTTTTTAAAGGATGCTAAGATCAGAATATGCCTGAGTAAGGCATTTCAAAACGGATTCCCAAATGGATACCCCATCCAAGTTCCTTTGTCGGGAAGCAGCATGCAGGCAGGTTTGGCAAGAGGCTCTTCCTCTCTCCCGAAGCGCTCCCTCATGCCCTTCGCTCCCTCTGCGATACTGGCACCCACCTCCCTTTGTCTCCAGCTTGGAAACGGCGCGAGGGCTGCGACGCTGAATGGGTGAATCTCAATAGACCCAGAGCCACATCGCCTCCAGCAGCAGGCTGGTGTCTGAACGATTATCGGCACATTACTGCTCTCCGAGACTCAGAAATGATACCCTGTTCTCCTCAAAGAGGTACGTACATCTTTCCCACCTTCCCTCAAAGGTGCCAGAGGGAAAGGGGGCAGTTTTCTTCAGGATACCTTCCGGTAAGCACCACAGAAGATCAATAGTGCTCAAATAATTAAAATTAAGACACTCGTTAGACATCCCTTTTCAATATCCTCAGAACCAAGGCAGTGTTCAGATGGGAGTAACTCAAACATTATGTTCTCTGGTGCTCTCGTCTTCCTATTTTGCAGCAAGTCAGGTTGCAGATGCTCCGGATGACGTTGTAGAGGCTGTCTTAGAACAATTCTTTGAGCTTCTATGACAAACCTTACCTCCCCATCAAGATTTAGCAGCCAGGAGCACGATCACAGGCAGAACAGTGACTGAAAATCCTATTTGGCCACTGCTTTGCCCTAACATTATAAGGGGAGGAAGGTGGCTTTGTGCAAGACAAACTCAACCTGCCTCCTTGGAAACAAAATATTTTAGCCATTACCTTTAGTAAAAATCCCCACCGTAATTTCTCCCTCAGTTACAATAAGGCTGATTGCATTTAAGAGGCAGAGGAATGGCAAAGCTTGAGCCAGTCAGTAATGGGCAAACTGGTTTCAGGAGAGGCGAGCGTTTAACGTATCCCTGGGTCCACGTCCATCAGCTCAGTGCAGCACGAGCTGCAAGGAAGCAAATTGTGTAGGAAGACACGCGCTTCCCATGGAAGTGATGAGAGGGTTTGTTTTTTTCCCCAGTGAAAGATTTGTCAGTCGCCAACACAGGATGAAATACCCAGAATTGCATACGCGTAACTACACATCCCAGCTTGAGTGGGTTTAGTGCAGGTCACACGGGAATCGCTTGACATACAGACTGAAGAGCACGCTCAAGTAACGCAAGGAAAACCCCACGCACACTTTGAGACACTCTCTTGCTTTTAATTTCTTCCCTCACACCCTCATTCTCTCTCATTTTCTTTCATTCTGTAGCAATTGCCCCAAAACACAGAAGGAAATGAGATGGTGCCACCTCTGAAAAATCACGGGGATGGAACTGTATACATAATTTATGTTGTGTGATGTTCCAGAAAACCTTATGCACAGAATTACATTTTGATACTAAACAGACCTGATTAGTTCAGTATTTTACCAAACTCTAGTCAGCAATAATCAGGTAATAAAAGTTTAATGACGTATGGCCCCAAAGTTGCAACAACGTGATTTTATTCATAGTTACATCAATAAAGATAACACATAAGGGATTGTGTCCAACATACCCTAAGGAAGCATTAACCACAGCGCCAACCCAAGGGTAACACGGTGCACGCTTTTTGTAAGAAGTTAGTAGCAAACAGTAAAACTACAAAAGCAACATAATATTTACATTTAAACCTTCCCTTTAAGCTAATCTATTGATTTAAAGGATTAAGAAAAAACCCAAAGCATTTAAGCTAACTTAACTCTGAAAATTTCCTGTTTGCACAATTTCACTAAGATCCTTGGTGGGTTTGGGTTTGTCTGGAGTTTGCAGGGGGTGGTGGTGTTTTGGTTTTTAAATAAGGCACCTTTCATGCTTCCCCCAAGTCCTCAAAGACTGATATCGTGTGTAGAGGTAACGTTAAAAAGGCTTAGTTAACGAGATCTAAGGAGAACACCTTTATTCAAAACTATTTAAGCACAAAAAAACCTGCTCTGTCTCCCAGAAGGGTTTTAAAAAATATCTCCCTTGGCTAATATTAAAATTCCATGGCTATCAATAGACACGGTCATTTAACCACTCGAGTGCTTTTGGATGTATAACAGAAACCCTGGGAATTGACATTTATTCAGCCTAAGAATACACAATTTGGATTTTTCTACTCTTACCGCTTCAGAGGTCACAGCAGGGGACCCTTTAAAACAGGTTGCCACCAGCACTTGCCAAACTGTACTTAGCGAAGGATTTGGCATTTCGATAAGACAATTTAGTTGCCTGGTAATTTGCATAATACCACATGCCTCCGAGTCTCCATGTCAAAGTATAAGAGATTGCTAACCCTTCCACAGTGTCAAGAAGTGCCGCCAGAACCAAATCAAGTGTGGAGACTACACTGAAATAAAATACCCTTCTGGCACACAAGTATTATTCCGTAGGCATCCTGGTAACTACCACCATCTTCAGCTTCACCCCACAGATTAAGACCAAAGCAGTCAAAATTTATCAAGACACCAACACGGACTGGAAACATCGATTTTTCTCCTTGTTTGAGTGATTCTTCCATGGCTTTGAACAAAAGACGACATAAGCCTCCCTCACTGCTCAGAGGCCAACAGATTTCCTATGCGTGTTTCTAGACCAACAGAAAACTCTGATTTGAGAGGTTTGAAGGGATCTGTTGTCGATTGCTCTCAACTGTACACGCTAAAGGACACACTTTTGTCCTCTTTTTGAAGAGCTCTAGACAAACCTCTGAGCATGGGCTGTGACTGGAGTACTGCTACTGGTTTGTAACGCTTTAAACAACAAAGGAACTGAATTTCTAGACGATTAAAATGCTTTGTAGAAGGACTAAAGAGAAAATATCCATAAGCATGCTACACAACTACGCAAGTGCGTGATTAGTAAGGGTCTATTGACCATTTACGCAGTATGTTTTCCAGCAACTATTATAACGAACAGTAGAAGTTTATTTTGCTGTAAAGTTTTAACCTACAGCAATGCCCTAGTAAATTTTTAAAATATCTATTTCCCTGAGGTATAATCTAGCCACCCAGGAAAACCCGTATGCCGTGCAACTTTTAAGGTGCAACTTTAATTTCCAATAGATACCATGAATAATCAGCATTATTCAAGGTCTAACAACTAACTCTGCTGAGAGATATCTTATTGTAACTAAATGCTATGAAAAAGGAAAAACTTTACTTGGCATGAAATCTGAAATATATCCAGAGTTTTGCATCAGCAAACAATGAACTGGGATGAACCAGACACTTTATCAGCCTGGTTTAATGTAGCCCGCTAGGGTCTACCTCGCTTAAAAAAGACATCAGAGCACGTTGTGTCTGGCAGTAGACCACGCTCAGCATTGGAAGGGAAGGCAAACAATATCCCCAGATCTAACTTGCCGGCCAGGCAGCAAGAAAGTAATTTGAGTCCTGGAGATAATCAAAGTTTCAAATTTTATAAGCATGCAATTGTACCTCTGCACGTAGGGATCTTGGGGTTCAATTTAGTTCCATGTTGCCACGTTACACAAAAACACGTCTGGGAGTTCTAGGGGTTGCCTTGCTGCTCTCAAGCATTGCACAAGAGAAGACTGTGGATTTCAAGTTTTAGTTATTACTATTTGTACTTTCATTCAGTGATATTGGGGAGGGCTATTTAATTCCTGTGTCATCCCTTTAACACTATAATGATTGTCCCAATCAAAAAAAAAAAAAAATCAGTAGTAGCACAGAGACATTTTAAAGCCTTCTAATAGTCACTCTTCAGCTTTGCCTCAAGAAGCGCAAAGGCAGAATGAAGAAACTTGTAGATTTATCCTCTTCTAGAGACCTCAAACTTAAGCTGTTCTTAACAGATGGCCCCAAACTCAGTTCTGCGGCACATATCTAAATAATGTTTTATTTATTGTTGAATTTCCTGTTGTTTAGAACAATCAATGCTTACATTTGCGAAAGAAAAGGCGGAACAAATGAGGAAAAAGCAGAGTATGCTCATCATGTCTTACTGTGAAGACATTAGAAAAAGTCTCTGAATTCCCCTACGCTGCTCAAGAGCATCAATGAATTCAAGACATGGAAATAGCACAAGACAACCGGAAATAAACTATCCAAAGAAAATATTCAAGGAAACAAGAAAATACTATCATTCTCGGAGAGACTCTGTACAATCTGGAATCTACGAAGCAGAGCTATGCAAAACTCATCAGAAAAAAATTCTGAAGACTTGTATGCAAATTCTAACAGTTGAGCTCACCACCAGGCTGCATCTATCCAAGTTCTCTTACAGAAGAGCAAAAATATGTTAAGCTGAAAAAAACCACAAAGAAATGTCAGGACTGAAACAAGCAGCAGAAGAATATTGTCCCCTGAGCCCACGCCACGTAGCAGACTGATCACTGGGCTGCAATAACCTCGCACCTTTGCCACTGAGCAGCCTTAATTTTCCTCACATACATGGCAGTTTACAAACGTCTAGTTAAGCCTTGCGACACCTCCACAGAGGAGTTAATATTATTGGCCCCAGGGAGAATAATAGGGAAATTGAGGCTTAGCGAAATGTCTTTCCTAAAAATCACACAACAAATCAATACTGTAACAAGGTCTTTTTGACTCCAAGCACCATCCTCCGCTCAATGAAACAGCGGTACCTTCTGCATCTCAAATTCACTGCACTGGGTCATTTAACCTTTCTGAGTCCCATTTGCCCCCTTATTTAGGAGGGGCATATTACCACTCAGTTTGCTCCACAGCAATGCTGATGGTGGGCTGGTCACAGCCACCTCTGTTATAACACTGAAAATTTTTCCTCTCACAAACATTCTGGCCCCAGAGAACATAGAAGAGCTCTACATATCCAGGAACCTCATGGAATGGCAGGGTCAGGGTTGGAAGGGACCTCTGGAGACCATCTAGTCCAACCCCCCCACCAAAGCAGGGTCACCTAGAGCAGGTTGGACAGAAACGCATCCAAGCAGGTTTTGAATCTCTCCAGAGAAGGAGACTCCACCACCTCTCTGGGTAGCCTGTGCCAGTGCACTGCCACCCTCAAAGTCAAGAAGTTTTTCCTTATGTTCAGATGGAGCTTCCCGTGTTCCAGTTTGTGCCTGTTGCCCCTTTTCCGGTTGCTGGGCACCACTGCAAGGAGTCTGGCCCCATCCTCTTGACACCCACCCTTTAGATATTGATAAGCAACATCCATCAGCTTCTGCCAAGGAGGAACAGTCACAAGTATTCCTCCAGCTTAAGAGGAGACTGTATCTTCAGTCTTTCCAGACAGCACTGAATAACACTAGAGAATAGATGGGCTTTGACAGACACTTCACTGTTATGGTTCTACCACCAACTACTCCTTCACTCTGACAAGAGACAACAAAATTGTTGCCTTCTCATCACAAACTTCCTTGGAAAAATCCACTCATTAAGAGTGATTTAGCAACATGTTATTTGACCTTATGACTTGGAAACTAAGCATTTCAACCTTCTGTACCCAGGCACAAGCTGATGCCACCGCGTCCACCTGGGCAGTGCACATAGAGGCAGGCAAGCATGCACACACACGTATGTGCACGCTCCCCTCTTCCCCTTGGACCCAGTTCACGAGGGCTGGAAGTCTGGCACAGCCCAAGCTACAAAGCCAAGAAACACTGTGACTGTGGCTTTATTGGTTACGTGTCCTTTGAGGTCAGACAGGAGGACTTAAAGCCCCACACCTTCCAATAGCGCGAATGTTTCGTTAATGGCAGAGGGACTCAAGTCAAGGCACCTCTATCCAGTAGTATCAACCAGCAGCCACAGCCCAAGGCTATGAAGTACCTTCAAAGGAGCCCTTCGTTAATAAACACACACGCAAATCTGAAACACCATGGTCTCCCACGTAGCTTCTCTAGTCACTTGTCCTTTTACATATAAATTACAGGTTAGGACCATATAAGTTCCACGACAAGTGACAACTAAAGTCGATGCAGAAATACCCTTCCACTGGGGGAGGAGAATCACATTGCTGACTTAAGTACGAGGCTATGCTGCAGATAATTATGCAAAATTACAGTGCTGTAACTGGAAGAAGAATGAGCACTTATCCATCTATGAAATGTGAATCTAACACTCTTAAAAGCATTTGGAGATCGGAGAGAGAAAACAGGACGTTTCAAAGAGGTTCACTGGCCTACAGCGATGACCTGTCCTCAGGTTCCGAGCTCGGTCGTTGAATACATTCTCGTACACCTAATACATCATTTGAACACAGCTGCTAATAAACCTTTGGCATTTGAACGGTTACGCAGTCCACTAGTCATTGTGTCCCCCCGCATGTCTGAAACACATTTAACATTCATGTTTGTATTTCTCTCCCCATATATATATGATGATAGGTTTCTTACTAGATTTATTAATATATTTGACAATGTATTTGCAAAAATTCCAGAAAGGTATTTGATGGGCTGATACCATAAAACCACTGTGGAAACTACATACATTATTCATGAGGCTTGTGACAATATCCTGCCAAAAGGAGCAACAGACAAACAGTAATAAATTTGAAAAGTAGCCATCAAACTAAATTTATAGCCAGTGATAGCACTCCCTGCGAACACCGCACAACCTAGACTATTCCTACACTGGCATTCACACCAGTCACTGGATCATTCAGATGCCTTTGAAGGGTCTGGAAAAGACCCTCAACAATTAATGAAGACATTTAGAAGTTACCTCCCATGAAAACATCTGACAGGCAAAAGTTAGTCATCCAGAAAGTATCCAAAAGGAAAGCATTTTTTTTCCCTAGCAGAAGTGTCTGCCAACAATAGAAGTTTCAACAGGGAAAATGAACTATGGATAAACTGAAAGAGTATCGCATCCCAAAGGGACAGATTCATACGGAACAGGCAGTATCTATTTTAATTGCTAGTTTGGTCATTCTATTCTGGTCATGCTTGGCACTGGATGCACCTGTAATAATTAAAAAAAAAAAAGTATCTGTCTTGCACAGATTTCAGTCTGAAAATAAAGACAGAAAAGATGCAGAAATAAAATACTGGCCTAATTTTAAAGGTATACAGCTTGTTAAAATAATCTGTCAAACTGAAATAAACTGATGTCACCCTTTAATTCCTCATCTGTTCCAAGAATCCTTCCTTTCTAAAACAGAGAGGAGGAACACCTGAAGAAAAGCATTGTGATAAAACATTTTCAAAATGAAGTATTTGCAGAGTCCACATTTTATTCAAGATATATTACTTATACCAGGAAAATAAAAAAAAAAAGAGGCAGGAACATTATTGGCACAACGGAACTAAATTCCTTTGCAACCCACATACACTCTCTGAAGAAAACGGTTTTCCGCTGCATGGCAGGTTAAGGTTAGATAAGGTTGGCACAAGGATCCACTTCATGGATGTGTGTAAGACGGAGCTCAGACTCCAAAACCACAATTCCTCACACGTGTGTTGGGCTATATTGAAGGGGGGGTGGGTGGAAGATGACAGGAGGATAGAAAATTCTGTATTGAAGATGACATTTGGCATGAGTTGAGTTGAAATTCATTGTAGTTATGCTTAGGGAATGAAAGGGGCACAAAGACCAGCATGGTTACGCAGGGAGATAGAGATTAGCATAATCAATCAAAAAGCTTTACAGAAAATGCAAACAACTTCTGCAAAGGGTACTGAGGATCTGCGGAATAAGGTGAACTGTGTTTTAAGGCTCTTTAGCAGAACAAAGAGATGCTGAATACAGAGTCACCGTTCCCAGACATTTATTTCACCGGACACACTAAAATGCACGAGTGCCCATCTCAGGAATAAGAAAAAAACAAAGGAGGGTACACTCTGAAGTTACCACTTCATTCAATAGTCCTTTAACTCTTATTTTTCCATGGCTTTGAAGCCGTCTGGAGAAAACATTATCCCTCGCTCAGGAAGACGTGCCTGCTGATAGCTCCGCTAGCAGTAATGGAGGAGCCTGATGAAAACCAAATAGGAAGATACCATTGGTTTTGGGACATGTATGTTTTATTATCCACTTATTTGACTTGATCACTTTTTTTTTTTTAAATGCTCTCATTTTCCAAGTATTTTTGCATTGTCCTTATCACAGCAGAACTGAGGTTACAGATGGAACCTTCTACATGACACAATACAAATAAGTACGATATGAAGGGGGAAAAAAAAGAATAGTACTAATGAGAAATTAATCTGTGTGCACAAACCACTGAACGAGCAGTTTTACTGTAATCTTATACAAATAAGCCAAAAAATATATATGCTTTAGTGACATGAGAGAACACAAAAAAAGATTTGAAGCTCAAAGTAGGGCTTTTCATACTTTTCATTTTTGGGAGCCCTGCTCCTTTAGCATAAAAACATTGACATTGTAAAATAAACCTTAATAGTTTTCATTTTACTAATGTAGAAAGAGATCTATCAACATTTGAGACCACACTCCAATGAATGAGTAGCAAAGATTTTCTAAAAACACTCAAAAAATTTAATCCAAAGCATTGTAAAATACTAGGGTTTCAGCAGGGATTTTCTGTGATTTATTTCATTAGAGTCCTTCAGACATAGAAGTAAAGGGTTTAGGTGCCAATTTTCTCAAAATAAACTTCTGGAGCTCCAGGAACGTAATAAAACTGATATTATAAATCTGAGACACCTTCTAGAGCTCTTTGACTGAAACCAAAACCATAAAGAACGTATCTCCAGTATGTTTTCTCATATTTTTTCATAGAGTCGCAAGTGTACAGAGAGATTGTGAATCTAGAGATAACTAGAATGGGTAATACAATTCAGTTTAACATTATTTTCATTGTCATTCAGAACACATTTTTTAACAAAATACATAAATGAGAGACTACATCTAGGAAAACATATTTTAAATACAGAACACTAAATGGGACAGTTTAACATGTTTCAAGATTACTGTCAATAAAACTACTTAATATTCTCTATCACAGTAGATGAACTGTAGCCAAATAAAAGTCAAATAATGACGTGACCTAATTATTGTGGCCCAATTCAGTTTCTCTAAATGAATTTCCAGAATAACTTGGCCATTTTTAACTTTCCCGAGATCTCTACAGCCTTCAGGAAGGTGCAAGGAAGGACAAAGTTTGGAAAGAGTTCAGGGTTTTCTTTCATTGTTTCCACAGTTCCATGTGGAAAACAAGCATTGTGCACGGTCTCCCCAAAGTAGCAAACCTATTTTAAGGTGTCTGGGAGAATAAATAAGGTTAAGATATCTAATTATTTTTCAGAAAGACCTTATTCCAGTTAAAACAAATCTGTAGAGCGCCTTGAACCTCGTCTGATCATGCCTAAGCCTGAGCAGAAAACCAGTTGCAGGGCTCTACAGAGGAGAAGACTGGGTTTCAGTAATGACTGATGGAGTTTTAATCGGCCACTAAAGCAGAGTTGTTATCAGGGCAGGTGATACAGTAAACATTTCTGCCCGGTAAGATAACAAATTAAAGCTTTTGCAAATTGAAGTGGGTTGGGCTTCCCCCCCCCCAGCTGCAATTAGATTTTTGACAGGTCCACTGTCAAGGTGAAAAGCCTGAAAGCTGGAATCCTTTTAAAGAGGGAAAGGTGAAATAGGAAGCAACAGCAGCCTGTCTCATCCCTGCTGCTAGCAGCAGAGAAGCTGCTGCAGAAGTCACCTGGCAACGTTAAAACCCACCAGCAGAAACCGGCTCTCTTGCGGGCAGCCTTGGAAGAGGAGTGAAGGACAGCGAGTCTATGGTACCCAAGATACCCTCTGACCCCGCACGTGGCCTCTGGGGCAGGAACGAAACCCATCATTAGCCCGTCAGCATGCGAACGGCTGATAAGAAAAGAGATTATTCCGAATCTCCATGGTTATTAATCCTGTCACAAAATGAAGGGGTCAAGCTTGTTACGCACCAACGGCATTTCTGGGGCTTTGGAACAAAGATGCTCCAGCGCTTCCAGGGGCTGCTTATCCAGGAGCACAAAAAGCAATTTCTGCCCTCCAAGCCCTTTGCAGCAAGCCATATTCCTTTAAGATCCCAGTGTAAAGACCACTAATATCCCTGGGCTTTCAGACAGTGCCATACTAATATCGTATTTCTTGTTTCTTTTAAAGACCTGAGGCTCCACTATCCTTAGAGATTTTCACTTTCACACTTCCTTTGTTACAAAAATGTTTTTATCTGAAGTCATTGCTATTGGGATTGCAATAAAGACCTTTCGTCCTCCTTTTGAGAAACACTCGGTAGTGAAGAGAGCTATTTCCTACCACCCCATTCCCATACGCACAGGCATCTTTCATCTCTGAAAATATGGGCACATAAAAAAAGGAAATAGAAGTGTCAATTTATATTTAGGTCTAGAGAAACCTTCACAGTTTTAATTACAGGATGCAAGTCTCAACTGAGTCGTTTAATTCTTGCTGGGATTTATGAGGCGGCACTCATTTAACAGAGTTTGCACTGGAGCACTTAAAAAATGTTTTACTGGGAGAATTTCATATTCATAATTTAGTACATGGATTTAGGCTTCTCAGGGTGGTGTTCCCTTCCACTAACGCCAGAGCCAAATCACTGCCCTCGAAGTGAAATTTCTGCTTGGGGACAGCAGGAGGACGCAACTCATTCGCCGCCAGCCTGAGCAAAACCAGCAAATTCAAGTGCAACAACAGCAAAAGCCAACCTCACCCTGAGCAGCCACTGGTTTCTTCATTTATTGTGGCGGGGAGGGGGAGATCTTCCTAATGTACCTAATGCACCATGCCCCTGCACCATTGATTTAATTCCACTGTCCTCCCTGGCTTTACGGTAAGCCTTAAAACAGCCTTGCAATGAAAAGATGAGACATCGTCCTGCCAAACTCAAAAAAAAAACCAAAAACAATCAGGGGTTTGGACAAGAGCAAGGTGAGGGCAACACCAGACAGAAATTGGAAAACATGGAAATGAAGGGTTGACTATAAGGAAAATGAAAGAGTTGCTAGAAAAATTTTCTATCCAAATACAGTATCCTTGAATAACCTTGTTAGAAAGTGGCATAAAATAAGCCAATGTGTGTAATCCCGTTACAAACTTGTTAGCTTACAGGCTTTATGCAGAGGAACTGTATAATGAGATTAAACCACATAAACAAACATGCCCAGCTGCAGCTTGCCGAATTGGACAGTTAAAAAGAAATCTAAACCAAAAAGCCCTAAATGGGCAAATACCACGTTATCTACTTTTAAGTCAAGAGCAATTAAGTAGGAAGATTGTGTGGCAAAACGGATGCATCCTCACTTTTCTGCACATTCTTGTAGTTTTCCTAGCCTTGCTTACTTCTTAGTGCCATTTTCATTATGTGGAAGTTATTTAGTTCTCCAAGGTACACAAAGTAGCTAATTGCTCTCAATGAATACCTCCTCTGCTCTCAAAAAGTAGTTCCCGGAAAAACACTTTCCCCCCACTTCGTTTTTGTCCCTTAAATAGCACTACAGACCCGGCTGATCATTAAGGAGTATTTTGTGGGGTTTTCTCTTTTTCTAGCCGACAACACCACTGCCCAAACAGGCCACAAGCATCAAGTCCCCTGCTTGCTTACTTGCAATCAACATTCACTGGCATACGTACATTGCTCTCTGCCAGTTACACATCAGTCCTCATCCAAAGCGTGGAGCAGAGAAGCAGAACCCACTCGTAGCAGCAGGCTGCCACGCTCAGGTCCTCTCCTCCGTCGAGATCCCCATCCACCAAAGTAGATGGTGACCACTGCCCTTCATCTCTTCGCACATCTCCATCTGACAATATACACTCCTTGCACATTTTAAAGTGCTAGTAGTGTGAGTAAAAATAATTATGAAACTGAAGAGTTAGGTTCCCCGCCACCCCCTCCAAATAAGGCAATTAATGGTATTTTAGTACTCATGCAGGCATTCTATTTTTCTTCTGCCTCTCACTACAGGTCTTTATCACACAGTGTCCTCCATTTCAGACACTAGATTCAAGCATGCTGTGAAGGTGAAAATAAGAATCACAGAATCACCGGGGTTGGAAGGGACCTCTGGAGATCATCTAGTCCAACCCCCCTGCCAGAGCAGGGTCACCCAGAACAGGTTGCACAGGATGGCGTCCAGGCGGGTTTGGAATGTCTCCACAGTCAGAGACTCCACCACCTCTCTGGACAGCCTGTGCCAGTGCTCTGCCACCCTCAAAGGAAAGAAGTTCCTCCTCATGTTGAGATGGAACTTCCTATGGTCATGTTGGTGCCCGTTACCTCTTGTCCTATCACTGGGCACCACTGCAAAAAGACTGGTCCCATCCTCCCGGCACCCTCCCTTTAAGGATTTGTCAGCATTGATGAGATCCCCCCTCAGTCTTCTCTTCTCCAGACTAAAAAGACCCAAGTCCCTCAGCCTTTCTTCATAAGAAAGATGTTCCAGCCCCCTGATCATCTTTGTAGCCCTTTGCTGTACCCTCTCCAGCAGTTCCCTGTCCTTCTTGAACTGGGGAACCCAGAACTGGACACAAATATCCAACCAAGTAAAACATCAACGAGACCCTTAGACCAGCAGGAATAATGACTTGTCACAACATCAGTAGAATAACAAAGACTTTAGTAGCTCGAATCTTTTACAGCGGCAAGCGAAACTGGGACATATAGCTTAAGCATCTACATGCAAACCAGGTGCCTAAGTTCCAACTACAGTCAACTAAAAAAACCAACAAGATCTAGACACCAATTTAATTGACCAACTTCTAGAAGCTGCCAATATGTGTGGACTTTACTCCCACTGGAGATGTCTTATGATATCCTAAATCTAATGAACCTGAGAAGTCCTCTGAATTCATGACTTAGGATGCTGATCACAACCACCTGAATGGCTAAAGGTCACAATTGTGTAATGTTTTCTGCACTTCAATGGTCCTGCAGCTATTACAACTTTGACTTACAACCTAACCTCGGGTCTCCCTTGCTTGTACCAATAAAAACCTTACAATTCGCACATCAGACAAGTTTATAAGTGTAAACAGTGTATTCCATAGCTTCACCCATTACTCAAAGTCTCAGGTCTCACCCAATACTCATTGAAGTCATCCAAAACCAAATTATTGTCTTTTCCTACTAGAACAAAGTTTTTTAACCTGTATTACCTTCTTTAAAGCTATAACGACATTATAAACATCACGGGCTTCTCATGTAGATCCTTGCCCTGTCCTACTGTCACACCAGCAAAAAAAAAAACCCAAACGAAAAAACAACACCCAAAAAGTAATCACATGCCAACTGCGTACAACAGAACAGATACGGAGTGACTAATGCAGAGAAATCAGCTTTCAAAAGAAACGGATGCTTCAGTAAAGCACTCTCATTTACCTCAACTTCTTTCATGTGTCTACAGTGGAAGAAAGACTTTCACAAGATCTGAACTGTTCCAGAAGACAGCAAATGTCTTTCCCTGCCAAACTTTCACACCAATACACATGTACTATTCCTAAAGCCTTGATGTTTCTAAACTGAGAATTGATGTTTCAGTGGTGTTTGGGCTACATTATATTTTCATGAAAGCTGTTGTCAGGCAGGTGGAAATCTGACATTTAAGTGACATTTTCTACTGAACAAGACGGAGCTCATCCCCTTATTTAGCTGTTTTAATTTAAGCAGAATTAGGCAGAAGTATTTCAGTAGCATCCTCCTCATGGATGCTGGGGCAGCTGTTGTGTTCCATCACTGCGTAGACCCTAAGTTGATACAACTCTTAGTAGAGTTCTTACTACATCTGCATTTTCTTCTCAAAGGAGCAACTGAGATTCAGTTTCAGATTATCTTTTTGTCCTTTTCATATAAGCATAGAACAGTTTAGGTTAAAAGGGACCTTAAAGACCATCAAGTTCCAACCCCCCTGCCATGGGCAGGGNTACAGTCATCACACCAGTTTTGTTAACAGAGGTATACATTTATTTTTTTTCCTCTGCAAAAGAGGAGAACTTTGTTTTTGAAACAGCTCCTCAAGCTTCATGTATAAACTCTCTATTTCTAAAAAGTGTTTCACAGAAACGATACCAAGCTTTTTTTACAGCAGTTACTGTTCTGCTACTAGAACAAATATGGCTTTGTAACCCAAGCTTAAGGGAAAAAGGAAGCGTGTCAAGGGTATAGGAGGAAAGGAACGAGGGAGAACTGAAGGTTTTTTAGTACAAGCAGTGATCTATTCTACTGTGAATATAACTAGCGAAATAAAAAAAGGATGTGTCAAGAGAGTAAAAGAAAAAAAAACCACAAAATACCTTACCCTAGAAATTATTCACCCATCCAACCATCTTTGAAAGTAGTAAATTGTACTGGGGTGCCTGAAGATTAGATCACATACCTCTTTCACTTATAAAATGCCACAGTAAGTACTTTTGAGCAGCTCCGGCCACCGTATTGTTTGCGGCAGGCCGTTGGGTGCAGCGAGCTGAGCGCCCCCAGAAAAGCCAAGGGCCCCTCTTGCCCTGTGGTATCCTGCAACACGGTCGAGATAAGCAGGGAAAATGATGGGAGGAAATGCTGGTGGTTCCCAGCCAAGGAAACTGTGGTAGCCTGCCAAAATAAATGGGCATTCCTATTCCCAGGTTAAGTCTATCTTCACAGCAAAGTAGCATTCCCAGCACCACTGGGAACACCCTACATGACTACAGTGGCACGTCCTCTTCCTTCCACCGCACTCCTGCCTCATCCAAGGTCTGCTCAAACTGCACGTGTTACGGTGATTCTGGCATAACCCAACTTTCTACTTGTTTAACTAAACAAGTCATTTTCCAGCAGACGTTGCAATACCAGTATCAATAGCATACCTGTTACGCATACAGAACCCAGATGCCCGTTCATTCTATTTTTTTAAAATTACAAATTGCTTTAAACTTTCAAATTTCCCACATTTCTGGCATACATTTCTTAAATACTGTGCTCCTTGCATGAACTATTCTGCTCTGATTACTTCATCTGAATTTAGACTTTAAGACTGAATCTTTGACTCTTCTTTGTATCTCATCAGTGCTGTCTGCTTTAAAAAAAAAAAAAACAAAACAACCAAACATTTAAATGTAAAGTACTATTTATCTTAACAGTAAAATGAAGCATTTAGTAGAAACCAAAAGATGAATCTATCTGTATTTTCCACTAATGCTTACTATACCGTGAAAATAACCAGAGCACACCTGGTTTGAGATCTCCCTAGTTGGGCGCCTACCTGTGAACATCAATCCTTCACACAAACTCTTTGACCCTTTCTCAACAACATCAGTTTTGAGTCTGACACGGACCAAAGGAGGGGGGGGAGGGCAGGGAGGGGAATCAAATCCTACAAATCCAGTACTTTTACTTAGTAGCACTTCAGTGCTTGTCAAAGAACAGTTTATTTTAAGCTGTTCTTTCTTCTGCTACTTGTTTTTTCCTGACATCCAGCTCAAATTAAAATCAATATATTCGTATAGTAACCATTCCCCACAGCCCAGTGGAAATACAGTTTTCACAGATCATCACAGAGCTGCTCTAATGTGATTTTTATTTTAGTCTAAGTATTTGGGAGGAATGTAAAAGCAACTAGCTAGGAATGTCCATGGCCTCTCATCACCTGCAATTCACCCTAGGCAGGGCCATTGGAGATCTCCGGTAGAAGTTTCCCAGCAGTTGCTTCCTCTTCATTTATGACAATTGGGCTGCACTTCTACTGAACGTATTCGAGGGCAGAATTTGTCCTCCATATCAAACTGACTCATAGAACACCCTCAATATTGCTGGGTCATAATACTATGACGCATGCTTGCGGTCTCGTCAAACAGCTCTGAGGCAGCCTTGTACGGATCTGAACTGTATTACACCAAGTTTAGATACCTCTTCGCAACTCAAATTTGTAAAGGGACAAAAAGGAGCAAGATGAAAGTACATACTTTGGGTTTTACCTATGTAAACCAGCTTGAGTTGCTGCTATTTGTTGGATAAATTCACCTTTGTCTTTCAACCACTATAGCTGGGCTGTGAGTAGGCAAGTAAGTACAACAGGCATCGGGAAAACATTAAATAGAATTTACAGATTAAAAAAAGAACCATCACTACAGTGAGCTGTAGAATGTCTCCCTGTACTCAAAACTACAACGCAATGCAAAGTGGTTCTAAAGCCACGCTAAGACTACAGCTGTGGATGTAGAATTGGCTATAGATACGCAGCTGTGATAGCGAACCCCTCCTCTAGCATGTAATCAAGGCAGTGGAAGTCACTGCGGCAGCAGGTAACGAACTTTGCTAGCGTTTAGGAGCGCAGTTCTGGAAAGAGCACCAACTTCCAAAGGTCAGGCTCCCCAGGTCTGCTCACCCTGCTCAGCCCCACCACCTCGGGCGCGCTGTCATTTTGCCAAGAGGAGCTGTGGTGCTACAGCCCCACGTGCAGTTGAGGACTGCTGCTCACCCGCCCAGTGCTGCTCTTCAGCGTCCTCACTGCTTCTGTAGAAGCCACATGCAAAATGACCTGAAACCTAGCGCTTGTCATTTAAGGGCTCTTGCCCCCACCCTTCCTACGGAAAAAGTCAGAATATATACTCTCAACAAGCATCCTCTGATACATTATTCTTAAGAGGGTACCGTGGCAGGTGCCGTGAGCCAGTCCGCAGCCAAAGTTTCTGCACACAAACCTTTGGACTGCATGTAAATACACAGAATGGTACAGGTTGGAAGGGACCTTAAAGATCATCTATTCCACCCCCCCTGCCATGGGCAGGGACACCTCCCACTAGACCAGGTTGCTCACAGCCCCGTCCAACCTGGCCTTGAACGCCTCCAGGGATGGGGCAGCCACAGCTTCTCTGGGCAACCTGGGCCAGGGTCTCACCACCCTCACAGTCAACAATTTCTTCCTGAGATCTCATCTAAGTCTCCCCTCTTCCAGTGTAAAACCGTCCCCCCTCGTCCTATGGCTCCACTCCCTGATCCAGAGTCCCTCCCCAACATCCCTGGAGCTCCTTTAGGGACTGGAAGGGACTCTAAGGTCTCCCTGGAGCCTTCTCTTCTCCAGGCTGAACACCCCCAACTCTCTCAGCCTGGCCTCCCAGCAGAGGGGCTCCAGCCCTCCCATCATCTTCCTGGCCTCGTCTGGCCCCACTCCAACAGGTCCATGTCCTTCTGATGTTGCGGGCCCCAAAGGACATGTGCATTCGTGTTTCCTAATGGTCTCCTATCTATTTGCCCTATTCCCCACTATCTTCCATTGGCCACCACCATCAGAAGTCAAATATGACCTCATGAAGCTTCAAAGCCCTCAGTGTTCAATTTTCATCCACATGTTTGAGAGTGTTATTTCATATCAGATGCTTGGCTACACATTAGATGACCTGTAAATCAATGGTATTAAATCCGATATGAACTCCCATGAAAGCCAGGGCTACAAGAAACCCTACCAAATTAAACAGTCTTGTTACTCAGATCTGAATTTGGCCCATAAATGCAACAGGTGAAAATCCACAGCAATTCCAGCACAGAGATGGTGCATGAGCAGCTTTAATCCTTATTTGAAGCATGGAAGCATCCTGCAGATCAACTTGTCTGCATTGCAGCCATGATAATCCTTCATTTGAGCTGCTTATCGGAGATCCACCCTGCTGTTTGGATAGGAGGATTTAGCTCTTAAGGGACTATTCTTCGAGATACTGAGTGCTCCTGACAGATACTCAGCCTCCTCCTCTCTCCAGGAAGCCAGCAGAGGGACTGTTGGGAGCCGCGCGCAGGAGAGACAGCACCGCACAGGATGAGGCACCCGGGGTTCACGGTAGCTTAAAAGAGCCACTTAACTAACCTACAGCTCTGCTAAAGGAAAAATGTTCTTATTTTTTTAAATTCTCGCTTTATTCTAATAAAGAAATAAAACCAAAAGTATTCTCCCAGCATTATACAAATACACTGTTTTGCTTTAGGGGAAAAAAACTCAACTCTGCTTAAAGCTATATCAAAATAAAGGAAGTAAGTGTCTGCATCCATACCTTTCTATACGATAAAGAGGTGAAAGCTCAGCATTATCAGTTAATCCCCCTCCCTTTTTTTTTTAAAAAAAAAAAACTTTTACGTCTTCTGATAAGTTCTAATTAATACTCTTCAAAAATATTTTATTTGAGGAATTTCTTCCTCACATTTGTTACACAGTATTTTCCATTCTGATTTTTTTTTTTATTTTTACTAGCACCTAAGGGAACTAAGTAATCAATACCCAATTTTCCTTACGCCCACCAATATTTAATCAGTGACACTTAATGTTGCTTTTAAGCAGTAAGAGGGTGGTGTCTTTATATGTATTTTCTGTAATTGTCTATACCAGTAAAATATTAAGTAAAGCATTGTACAGCCATGAATTTAACACAGATAATTCATACATTGTTACTACATGTTGAACTCAATGTGATTTATTGCATGTTGCCAAACAGGAAGCAAACATGCATTCCCTCCCCCCCAAAAAAGGGATCATTTAGAAAATTGGTTCCAATTATGAAAACGCCCTAGAAGTTCAATTCTCAGGACTGGGTATTTAATCTTTATTTCAAGACAAACTCTGCAAAGTAATTTGCAGTACCAGCTCCCAGTGGAGTAGAGGTTAATGAGTAACTCCTGGAATACAAGACAGATCCCAGAGCCCTGGATGACCCCAGTGGAAGTTATGGATGCTAAGCAAGTCTCTCGTCCAGGCACATACTCTATTATTGCAACTCAGTGTAAGTATTTATGATAACACTTCATCACGGCCTACCAAAGCCTCAACACCATTAAGAAATTCTGTGTTTTCTCTCATCTTGCAGAGGCCACGCATAGCTGCGGTTTCCAGCACAGAAAGAGTCAGGCAGTGGGACCGGTTACCCAGCAGGGCTGGGCAGCCCGCATCTTCCCAGGTTTTGAAGACCCAACTGGTTAATCCCTGAAGTGGAAGGTGGACTAGGTGACCTCCAGGTCCCCCCCAGTCTGTGTCCCACGGTGAAACAGTCACTGATGGATGACCGCGGCTGCGTTCTTCAGGTATTTGCCTACCGTATGTTGAAGTAACAGCCACGTACGAGCCCTTAGAAACAACCTGGCTGGTGATGCCCGTTACTGATGCCTCACAGCCTCCAAAGACATCCGTTACTGGATTATGTGATTGGATACACGATCCCTGTACTGGACTGCTAGGTGATCACGAGCATTTCATTTCAAGTCTCTGCAGGAGTCTGTTTCTTCGTCTTTAAAACAGGGATAAATGATAGGGGAATCCCAGGCAAAGTAATTAAGGATTTACATTAAATCTCTAGTAATACAAATATCTACCTGTTCCTGACACCTGGTTGGTACTTAGCCAAGTGTAACCAGCCCTAATAACCAGGCTACAGGGACACGCTGTTTGTTGTGCAGTTATTTCCTCCACAGTAACCCCACTTTTGAAATGAGACGGTTATGAATAGACAACTTTGAAGTGCGTTCAATAGTTCAGTACAATGTTAAAAGCAAAATTAGTACGACCTTCTTGGGACACGTTGCCTTAGTCACACGTTTCCAGAACGGATAACACAGACGGGAAATAACAGCTACTGAAAAGCTCCAGTAAAGTGAACTTATGACAGCCACCTGAACATCGCTGAAATTACAAATAAACGAGACAACGAATTCCCCAGCAGAGAAACCAAGTGAAGAGACACAGCGGTAGTTGAATTAGGACCCTGTCAAGGGACTGTCACCCGTTCTGTATTCTTTTGGCAAGGAGTGAGCAAAGCGTGGTTGACATGACAGCAGAAAAATACGTTCGGATTTTAAGAGAGATAAACTATTGACACTAACTCTCTGCCTCTGCTCTCAGACACACGTTTTTGTTCTGGACTCCTGCTCATCAGGCAGCTATGCAGATACGTTCAGTAGATTTAAACCGCTTGGGGCCTTAAACACTGTGCCTGAGCACCGTATGAGGCTGATAAAAATTGCACAGGAGCACCCACCTAATCAGTATTAAATGCAGTTTAGAGCGTATTTAATTAGCATACCTGAAACATAATTACAGTTCTGGTTCCCACCCCCCCATATAAGGTACATTTCCTCGTACACATTGGTGTATTTTGTATAAAAACACAGTCATCGCAATTACACTGATAAACTGCTCCAAGACTCCCAGGCAGCCTTTCCATAATTGCTGGAAGACAGGAGCCCTGACCTCAGATGGCAACCCATATCATTACCGCAGAGAAGACCTAAGCAACTGTATTGATCGGGTTTCCGAAGGCTACCGCAGCAGGATGGAGTGCTGGATTAAAATTTAACTACTCCCATTATCCCTAATCAATTATGTCTTTAATCATGTAACGTTCACCGTATGACATCCAAAATCAAGTCAAGACACAGCAATGAAAGATTTGGAGTGCGGAAGCAAACTCGAATCTGACAGACCAGAGCCAGACAGCAGTCACTTAAAAATAGAGAGAATTATGAATAAAGTGTGTATTACAGAAATGCCAATACACATCACTTCAGGCTGGTGGCTCTGGACAGTTCTGAACCTGCTTTACGGCATTCCATCCATTTGCTGTCGAGTTGGGCTTATCATTATTCGCATCCTATATATTTTTTTTAATGCACTTTCATCGTCCTAAGCCACTCACCATTTCAATAATACCGGAACAAGTGAAAAAGCAGTCAAAAGTTCACTTTTTCACATCACTACTTATGATTACAGTTTCTTTCTAGTCAAAAGAGTATCTCCACTGAAACACTGTCAGGAGTTATTAGAGGAAAGTGATGTTGTACAATCTAATGACAAGCTAATTTAAACCAACCTCTGCCAATGACAATCTGAGATATTGCACTACAAAGCCCGCATTGTGAAAAGCAGGTTTTTACTAAACAAACTCATTATTTTGAATGGCACGGTACTTCCCTTGGTCTAACGAGCTACATTTGATCATACAAACAGAAAAACTTAAACATCGCTATCTGCCTCTTGAACAGTGACAGCTTAAGCTTCAGTTCAGCTTAGTTGCAAATAGGGACCAAATTAAAAATTCAAAAGAAAACAAGATTTTCTTTCCTAAGAAGATATTCATAACCTGATGGATAAACAAAGAACGAGACAACCAGGTTGGTAAGCTTGCAAATAAGAGATTATACTGCTTCGTGCACACCCTCCGAAGAAAGTTTTACTTTATTTTGCATGAAATTTATTCTACCGCTTCAAGGGTAATATTTGTTCACTCCTGCCCATTTCCTTTTCCATTTCAAGATGAAGGATTTTCTTTTTAAAGCCATATTTCATTTGTTTCTCAGTTTTGTTCTTCTGGTTTTCGGGGTGTGTGGGGGGGTCGTTGTTGTGTGGTTTTGGTTTTTTGTTCTAGGGTTGGGGGTTTTTTTGTTTTTGGGGTTTTTGGTTTTTTTTGAAGTTTTTTGAAACAGGCAATTAAGCACACACTATGCACTGCTTGCAAAGACGGAAAAAAACAGTCTCCCTACCCACAGGACCTACACATACATTTAATTCAAACAATTCTATTTCATCAAAACTTCATGGGGAGGAAATAAAACCCATGTAGAGATCCCCCGCCTCGTCCAAGTGGCCAGGCAGTGCGCACATACTGCGCACCACGGCCAGCGCGAGCCGCACTAAGAGAACAAATGGCTGGGAAAAAAATGTCAACGCGTCACTTCCCAGGAATTCTCTCCCTTTTCTTCCTCTCCTCAAACATCTCCTCACTACAACAAAATTAATTCTGTCATAAGAGGTTTAAGAGCGCTTCGTTTTGTTTAAAAGAGCCACCAGAGAGGTCAGGAAAACCCCTCATCCAAGACACTTACCAAAAGGGCTTGCCATATGCCGCTGTAGAGAACGGTTGCATCTGCAGCGTTTTAAGGCAAATTTGGACTAGCGATAAACCCAGCCCTGCCCACACACGGGGAATGACCAAAGCACACGCAATGGACGGGTGCCCTCAAAACCCTGTGGGAGACACCCAAGTGAGCTCCGGCAAGAGCTCAGCCTCTCAATCCTCTGCCCTGGTAAGAAAGTTGGAACTCTGGTTTGCGCTGGAGGCATTATACGTATTTTCCAAGAGAAAAAAAAGTTGCGTTGTTGCTTCCGAAACACATCGGTTAGATTTTTGCCCCATCCCCAGCTCATGCCATGACAGTCATCTACTTCCTCCACAGTGAACCTTATGCACAAACGTGCTATTTAGAATCTCGCTGCAAATATATAAAATATATAGTGCAATAGCCAGTGATCGTGTTCTCAAGTTCCGCGATTCTACCCTGCAACCACTACCGGGAAGAGCAGGAAGAGAGAAGATTAAATCCAAACCGTAGCAACGGCTCACTGGTAATCCACAGCACACATCGCTGCCTCTTACACACATCCTTCCCACCAGTGGGAAGGAAAATGCATATATGTTTTACATTTATACATTTGTTTCATTGTGTCCTAAATGAAAGTGGAGGAACAGGAGGTCTGGGTCAAATTCGCTACTACCCCGAAGGAACAAAGATAAGCTTCTGGGATCCAAGCTCAAGAACCTCAGTACACTCCATGGAAATTACTTCAGCTCCGTCATCTAACCTGCCCCGCATCATGCCACAAGGACACGCCGCCTGTGTTGCCGCCACACCGGTGATACAAATCAGTGTGTTTAATTAAATAAGGTATGAGATATTGCAGTGGGAAGAGGGAACAGGATTCTTGTTTGTTATGGTCAACAAATTAAATTCTATTCCCAGTCACACCATTGTAATTTGGTTTTCATTTCCAGCCAATGAGGCAAATACCTACCCTTACGCCACGAAAAGGGATAATGTTTAGCATAAGTGAGTCCAGAGGATTTACTACAGACCTACAAAGCTGCGAGAGCAGAATTTGCTCACCATCTTGTTTCTCACTCCGCAGAAGCTGGTAACGCCGCAGCCATGCCAGTTATTTGAGAAACTCCAGCCAGTAGGTTTTTTAACATGCTTTTCCCATTTGAAAATCCTGAGCCATGCTTGCCAGCAAGAAGGAGTGCAGAGAAAAGATTGAGTAAACATCCTAATTGGTGTGATAGCATATTTTCTGCATTGTGAGAAGTGACAGCAGTAATATTGACCGACCACTGCCAGCTGACAGTGAAATGTCAAGACAGGGTTGGAACAATATACTTCATAATGAACCAACTCTGAATACAAAGTCGAGCAGGGAAAGCGGAAATCAAGTGAGAATGAAAAAGTATAAACACTTCTGATTAAGAGCCAATAGCACCAGCTGGAAGAGCCAATATAACAGTGCTGTTGGAGCAGAGGGGTCAGCTCCACCGGTGACAGGCTTGGCAACACAACCTTGTTAGCGGCGAGATGAAACCTCATTTGCTCACAAATTTCAGAGGATGTTTCTCAGGCATCCACAGCAAATTGATGTTAGTATATGAAATTGCATTTAGCCCCAACTTCCTGGCACCCGTCCCCAAAACCTCCAAACAAGCCACAGCCATGTTGATCAAGATCACAACCGGTCGGGCAAAGCACGTGGCAGATGCAGGTGCTCGATGGCACTTGTGGCAAAACCAGCCCGAGTTTTGTAGGAAGGGCTGTAGGACAGCTTCCCTAAGAAGCCCTCCTGCAGGCTCCTCCTGAGCGGACTCTCGCCATACGCTACGCACCGCCACAAAAAAAATTATTCTTCAGCGAGAAAAAAAGTAACTGAATGCTGCTAAACTTTACAGCTCCATTCCACGAACCTCACAGAATGGTGGGGGTTGGAAAGGACCTCTGGAGATCATCTAGTCCAAACCCCCTGCCAGAGCAGTGTCACCTAGAGCAGGTTGCACAGGACGGCGTCCAGGAGGGTTTGGAATGTCTCCACAGTCAGAGACTCCACCACCTCCATGGGCAGCCTCTTCCAGTGCTCTGCCATCCTCAGACTCAAGAAGCTCCTCCTCATGTTCAGATGGAACTTCCTATGGCCAAGTTTGTGCCCGTTACCTCTTGTCCTGTCACTGGGCAGCACTGCAAAGAGACTGGCCCATCCTCTTGCCACCCGCCCTGTACACATCGATCAGCATTGATGAGATTCCCCCCTCAGCCTTCTCTTCTCCAGGCCGAACGGAGCCAGAAGCAGCGTTGTCAGGCAGCCCACAGTGCTACTTCCATAAGCTCTTCTATAAGGTCTTAATTACAGACAGTTAAAAATTAACCTCATAAATAATATAATACCTGCATGGTATCTTGCGATAGAAAGTGCCTTGACAAGATCTCATTTTAAAAATAAATAAATGGTCTCCAAAGGTCTCTTTTCAGAATCCCAGCTCTGTAACGCTGCTTTGCACTTGTACTCCAGAGCTAAAAAAAATCCATGCGGTATTTTAACAAGTATGTACACCAGAATTAAAAGAATGTTTTCCAGTAAAATGACTGCGAACTAACAGTCACCTAGTCCTTCGTATTACTGCAATACCAAATGAGGAAAATTGGACTCCGCAGTCTCTGTGGAGACTTTCATCAACTTCAATTTGGAACGTGAACCACAGTCAACGGGCAGATCCTCAACCGCGATCAACAGGGATAGCTCAACTGCATATCAATTATTAAAAAGCACTTGGAGATCTACAAATAAAATACCAGTTAGAGACTGCGGTTATTATTCTGAAGCACACAGAACACTACAGGGCTGGCGGAGAACCTGCCTGTTCCGGGCAGAGCCCAGCGGCAGGACAGCAGCTCCGTCCCCGGCAGGAGCTCAGGCTGCACAACAAGAGGAAATTCTATTCCCCCCCCACACACACACACACACACCCCCAGATGTTATGGAACAAGCTAAAATTTGATGAGCCTGTTTTTGTGTTTCATCGTCTCTTATCGGTAATAGGCTGGTAAGAGACTGTAAACACTCCTTTAAGCCACACGATGCCAAGAATCCCATGGCTGCAACATAAACGTTTCTGTTTCTTTCCCTTTTTCCTTCCTGCTTCCCCTTTCCCTCCCTCAAAGGTATTAGTTTATTAACTTACTTGGAAAGGCCTGAAAATAGCACGCGAGATTTTCCTCTTGAGACAATACAGTTCCCGCGTCCATTTTCCAGAACCTGATATTTTATATAACCATCTATATTTGCTAAGAATTTTTACGAAAAAAAAAAAAACCCGAAGTCCATCACATTGCAAAGACAGAAAGAGCAATTTTTTTCTCAAGTCAGACCTCCTATAAGTATAAAAGAAGTTCTGCCAGCACATAAAACAACTTTTCTTGTCTAATGCCTATTCTTTTTATTAAAAGAACAAGTAATAATTGGTGAAGCATCCACCAATGACTGACTGCTGATAATGAACAATAATTTGTGATTCTCATTGGTTTTGTTTCATTTACTGAAAAGTCCATCAATGAACTTTTAAGGACTCAAATCAGCTGGGCATTACATGATTAAGAAAACAATTAAGTAGCCCCAACAACAATAAACGTAACCAACATAGATATTAAGATTTTCTATGTTTTCTTATTGGTACAACTGTTCTTGTAGCCTCCTGGTGGGGGATTTATTCCCATGTTTCTTTCTTTTTCCTAGGCGTTCTAGGTAAGTAGAAAAAAAGCAAGTCCTGCAGCTGCACACAGACCCTTGAATAATAAGGCCTGTAGCTCTGTAAAGGCAGGCATCTCCTTGGGTACAAAATCTGAGATTTCCAAGCTCGTATTTGCATCCTCTTACTGAAAAGACTAGAAGGGGAGGCTTGTTTGCTCTCAGGAGCCTGGCAGAGCATCTACAAAGCGGAGCAACTCATTCATTAGCTCCTGAAAGTGGTTAAAAAAAAAGTTTAGATCAGAAACCTTTTTTGTAAATATTTTTAATATTTAAAAAAAAAAAAAAAAAGTACTTTAAATTTGCAAATCTTCATCCAGAAGAACTTTGCCGGGTTACAAGAGACCAGGGTGAGTCAGGAAAATTACACTGAAAGTAAAGACAGAAATTTCCAGAACTCAGCCCTCTGCATCAGACCACGCCAGGTGGATGAGAGACCAGGCGAAGTACCACTAAAACGCAGCTATAAAACAAGCAGCTCACCAGTTGCCTCTCGAGCTGATAGGATACAGGGAGAAAAAAAAAAACCTCACAGCCAGAAGACAAACCTGACAGCGACTGCAGCCAAGCAGGGATTCAGATTCCACCTGCCCAGATGAAAACACAGGGGACACTCGAAGCAGACTGGGATAAATTAACAGAGCTGCATTTTAATCAGGATACTGGGATTAATTAATTGGAGCAAGGATTAAGAAAAAAAATGAATGTGTAATTTATTAGAGAAATGAAGGCTTGGTGGCTTAGTCTCTAGACAGGGAATTGAATGTCTTCCCACTTACTCCAGTGAGATTCTTAAATAACTCTGCATTAGTCAATAAATACCCATTTAAAAAAAAAAAAAAAATTAAAAAAACAGTGGTGCAGGAGGAAACCCTGCCCTCTGGCTAAAAGGATTTAAGTTCAGCTACAAGCTTCTCCACAGGAACACCGAGCGACTCACTTCACTCACCGTAATTAAAGTAAGGGCAGTAATCAGTTCTCTCCCCATTCCCTTACGGCAATTTAGAGATCAAACTGCTCAAGGCAGGGCCTCGACCCCATGTACTGTGCGGAAACAATTCCACTCCATAGGATGCAGGCACTCGGCTTCAGTTTGGCATCCAGGTGCCCGCACAACCCATGCTGTCCCCAGCGGTGTTCAGGTATTTCCTCGGGTAACATCCTTGTGAGGATTCAACTTTCAAATTCAGCTGAGGAGTTCCACGCACAGTTATGAAAACTGTTAACAGGTTCTTGACCATCTAAAGGTTTTCTCGTTTCTCAGCTTTCACTTCCAGCTCTGCCAGTTCAACTGACTCCGTAAGCTCAGAAGAAACCCACTGGATTTGGTTTTGTAGTCGGAAAGGCTAGGAAGTTCACATAATTTTGAAGAACAAAAAAAAAAAAAGCCAATAAATCAACTCAGGCTGGTCTGAAGCACGACCTATGCTCCTCTGAAAGGTCAGGGAGGTCTCGAGACTCTTTTGTAGTCAAAGACAGAGCTTAGGCATACGCAAACAGGCAAAAATAAAAAGACACCAGAAATCAAAACTCTCTGAACCTCTCTGTTTGATACTTGTTCCCACACCCAGACAAGCCCCACAATGCGACCAGGTGATTTTTCCGCACATGGTTTCCCCTCCCTCTTTCCAGAAGGATCATACTGCATATGGCCCAGATCCCAATATCCCTTTCGCCACGGGATGATTAAATTCCAGGACTGAGCTTTGATTCCACCTGTAAATTAAACAAGCGGGCAGCAGAATATTTTCGCAGCCGACGTATACCCTTGCACAGCGCCACAGGCAAGCCTCCATGCCAAAAGCTAATTTGTACGTACCATTTAAAAGGATTAAGAAGCACGAAGGGCTCCCACTTTGGTAACAGATTTGTTCTGTCTGGCCACCAGCGCTCCAATTTCCTTGCTAAAAGGTTCAACAAATTCCTATTTGCTCTTCCATTTATGGCACTACGCAAATATTATGAAACGGTTTAGTGCCACATGCGAGCTCCTAATGCTTTTGCTGTCTTCTTCGAGACAGTAATTAGTCAATAATTGCTCGAAGGCGCCAATTGATTGGCATTATAAACACAGGAAAATTAAAATGGTCCTTTCATTTCAGAGCTGTATTTAAGGTTTTAGTAGGATGTTAGCAGCATATCATTAAGTAGAACAGAGCAAAGTAGTCTACAAAGCACGTTTAAGCAGCATGACTAAACACCACGCTCTCCTGCTTTACTTTTCAGATTAGGATAGTGACAAGTGGTAAATGAGGATTATGCGTGTGCACTTCTAGGAAGCCTCAAAACACTGTATCCTGTGTTGTCTCGCCCATAAATACCCCCACAATTCGGCAGAACCCGACGAGCGGCTGCAAAGGCTCAGCAGGCTTTTGGTGTCATTTCTGGAGAGATTTATGTTCTCCTTAGCTCTAGAATGCTATATGTTCATTTTATAAAAGCAGAAATAGGTTTCAGCTGTGGTTCTGTTCCTGTGAATTCATTTATCTCTTGTCAGGGCCTAATGAAAAACATTTGAAGCTGGTATTTCTGGAGGTGTCAAGCCACATTCATTTTCCAAACCTACACTTTCCTCCTCTTCCTTTCTTGCCTTTTTTTTTCCTTTTTTTTTTGCCTCCTGTGGAAACCACAGCAGCTGAAGATCTTACACTGATCACCGGTAACAGACACACCACCTGACACTTAAACACCACGGCCTTGCTGATCAGTACTAGATATCATATTTTCACAAGGCAGGTGACCGACTCTAAACAGAACAAAGATTTACACAATTCTTTTTCCTGCCTGTAAAAAAAATACTTCATACTTCATTCAGGTTTAGACCTGCACCTGTGAAGGCCAAAAAACATCTTTATGTAGGTGTAACTCGGTACAAAGTCAACTGAAACCTGTCCAGGCTTCAAGACCATGATCAGGCAGACACAATTTCTACAGGAAACACCACACTTGGGAGGTTTCTGCAGGTGTAAACCTGGAGCAGAAGACCTGCGCAAGGAGGAGTAATGTCAATTTTTATCCTCTCTCCCAGAGTAGATTAAACCTTCAGCAGGAAACTGTTGCCCAGTGGTAGGGGCGAACAACCCAACAAAAAAAAGAATGTTTCAGAGCACTGTCAACAGAAACTTCTTTATACAGGTTTTACCTGTAAGGTATTCGGCGCCAAAGCAAGTCAATCCCAGTAAGAGGTCACTGTTTCAAGCCAAGGTGAAATCACAGCCTCTGCAGGCTGGTATCCCACAGCCCACCACGGCCCTGCTGGGAGCAGCCGGCTGACCAACCAGCCTGGCACCTGCCATTACCTACTCCAGATCACTTCTTTTCTCCTTTTTTTAAAAAAAATAGAAAGAAAAAGAACTGCATATTAGGCTATAACATCATTTTGCACGCCTTAGCATTCCCCCCCACCCCCCCGCCCCGTGACAGGAATCAGCAGTATAAACAGATTGGGCAGAAAGTCGTTTTTTTCCATAAGCAGCCAAAACAGAGCCAGGACAGACACCAGAGTCGTGGTGGGCTTGGGTGGGTCATCCCCACACAAACACCAGCCCATCAACAGACCGAGGGGAACCCTCTACAACCAGGGGCCTCCAGCAAACCCTTTTTCCCCAACTCTTACCACCAAGGTTTCTCTCTCCAGCTCCTTTCACCTCCTGCGGCCGTAACCGGGGTGTTTAATTCACCCCCCGAACAGGCACACGCTGATTGTTTTAAAGGCACCCACCTCACTTCTCCTCTCCACACAACATTTGGGCACATTTGCCTCCTTCAAATGCTGACTTTTCAGCAAAATAACTTGCAAACCCTCCTCTAACTCGCCCGCGCTTACCTACGACTAAAGAAAACCACTGCAGCAACGCCTCACTGCTTCTCGGCTACCACAGCAAGCTAAAATAAAAGCACTCATGAAATAAAAGCAGCTTTTTTTCCTTACCTTGTGTCTTCGCAAGCAACGCCGAGGCTCGGCCACCAACCTCTCCCCTGCACACGCTGTGGGGCAGTCAAGGCACAGACACTTTCCTCTCCAAACCCCCCAGCTGTGGTGAGGGCTCATTAATGAGCTCTGCCTCGTTAACAGCCGACAGGGGAGAGACTGGGGGTTTCAAACGGCACCAGGTGAGGGCCCTCACAGCCCCAAGGGGATTAACTGTCCCAAGCTGCCTCAGCCGGGCCCGCTCCCCAGCCCCGTTCAGCTGGGGCTGGCCATGGCCTCCAGGAGGGCCCCACGGGCCTTGGCCAGCTCAGCCCCGTGCCACCCCCGGCTGCTCCCGGCCCGCCTCCCGGGGGAACACGGTTCCCTCCTCTCGCGTGGGGCTGCCAGGAGCACGGCTGAAACATGCTCCACTTACACGTGCAAAGGAGACAGTGTTAAAAAAGGAGGTGCCATGCTCCTAGCATGCACTGAGGTGACAGCCCCCTAACACACACACCACCTTCACTCACTGGTGCCTTTTTTTTTTTAAAAAAAAAAAGAAAGGAGATGTTGGGACCCCCTGACAGCAGAAGGACATGGACCTGTTGGAGCAGGGCCAGAGGAGGCCACAGAGATGCTGGGAGGGCTGGAGCCCCTCTGCTGGGAGGCCAGGCTGAGAGAGTTGGGGGTGTTCAGCCTGGAGAAGAGAAGGCTCCGGGGTGACCTTAGAGGCTCAGTACCTAAAGTGGGCCTACAGGAAAGGTGGGGAGGGACTCTGGATCCGGGAGTAGAGCTATAGGATGAGGGGGAACAGTTTCAAACTGGAAGAGGGGAGATTTAGGTTAGATCTTAGGAAGAAATTCTTTCCTGTGAGGGTGGTGAGACCCTGGCCCAGGTTGCCCAGAGAAGCTGTGGCTGCCCCATCCCTGGAGGTGTTCAAGGCCAGGTTGGACGGGGCTTGGAGCAACCTGGTCTGGTGGGAGGTGTCCCTGCCCATGGCAGGGGGTTGGAACTAGACGACCTTTAAAGGTCCCTTCCAAGCCAAACCAGTCTATGAATCAGGAGGCTGTAATATTCAGATGGGAACGGGATGGCCTGCCGGCTTGTGAAGTGGCAGGAGAAACTGTGTCCAGAGAGCGGTGGGGGAGTGCTGCAGAAGAGAACCTGCTGCCAGTCACCGCCACGTCCCTGCAGAGCCACAGTCTGGCCTCCTGCTGGAAGCTAAGACTGTATTACAAGCAAGCCCTGGAGAGCCATTTTCCAGGATATTTCTCTTCATTAGAAGCCTTTTTTTTAATTTTTTAATAGTATGAAAACACAAACAGTATTAGTCGGATAGCATTAAAAAACATTATTCATTAACCATCCATCTTTGGAGGCTTTCCTTCATCAAGCTACAGCAAGGCATTAGGGAAATTAGGCAGCAGCATTTCAATTAAATTTAAAATGTTTCAGATTTGGGAAAGAAACAGGGGTTTATTTTGTGATAAATTAATAAAACAAGCTAAAGTCTTTAAATGGCTACCCTGCTCCTTGTCAGATGATTTCAAATGGGGTTTTCTCGATATGGCTGTAATGGCATTATGTTGTTCTAATCCTCCAAGGTAGCTTAGATGTCCTAGACACATTTTCATCATTTCTCCCACCTACTGTATCCCATTTTCACCATTTGACAGACACTGGAGAATAAAAACTTGGAGCCCGTATTCTCTGTAACGAAGCCATCTCCTAGACAGCTGTAATGAAAATCAGAGGCAGAAAAACGTAAAGCCAATCTAATAAACAGAGAAGGATGAAAGCATTTGATTTTCATCTGTCGCCAAAACAGATCCCACTATCACATACTACAAATTTCATAGTGAAATATTCCTCCTGGTTACAGTACCAGGGTTTGGCCTTGGAAGGCAGGTTCTCTTTTCAGCTTTCCTGAGTGACCCTGCGTCACCCTGAGCGACCTTCCCGTCCTTCGGTTTTTCTCATCTCTCAAATGAAAATAATTCTCAATATTCATCTCGCGGCAGGACTCTGCTGTTTAATCAGAGCCAGTGTGCAGAATTTTAATACAAGCCTGAATTCCCCCGTGGTCTGTCGCTCAGTAGGACTGCAAGGCTGTGTTTGTTCGGGGTGCCACTGACTACATTCATTTTTTGTTGAAAATAATTGTCACCATTCTGCCTCTGCCCTGCCGATTTTGAGGACGAAAGCATTCTGACGAAAGGGGTACAGCATAAACGACAATTCTTTCGGTATCTTCAGGGATTGCAGCTGTTCCTGGATGCTGAAGGGACATTCAAAGGATCTCTCCTATCTTGGGGAAAACAGCTTTTGTGTACGAATAATTTCAATTTCTGTCTTTCAAGTCTGCATCTCAAAAGGGTTCATCAGTTCCTTAGAACAACTCAAAATATGTTGTTAAGGCACAGATAGCTTCCTTTCTATTTCAATTTATGCTCTTATTTATATATGACATGCCAGAATAACCCCATGATAAGTGAAATATTATTATACTTATTGGGCAGAAAGGAACAGCAGCACGAACCTAAATTGCAGACCCTCAAAGGAATCAATGACAATTGTACCTAAGCAGATTTAAAAAGCTGAAGTTACACAAAAGAACCTGTAACAAAACTCAGAATTGAAATTTCTCCCAAGGTAACGACTCTCAAATATCTTCTTCTCACAGTAGGAATATTTGCAGTAATTCCTGATCGAATGTGTTCATTTGGTTTTTCTCATTGCCATGAGTCTTCAAACTTTTTCTGTTCCCATAAACACTTGTTCAACTCTTCCTTTTTGAGGGGCACCCTGTCACTGAACAGTGAGGATGGAAGAGGATTCTGGAGCTCTTTGTTGTTTTATCACGTATAACCGTCACCGGAGGTCCTGCCCTGATGATGTATTCACAGAACACAAGACACCATTTTTTCCTGTACTGTGAATTTTGATGTAGAAGAGGGCAACAAATGTAAAGACAACGAAAGAGCAAAGTGTCTTCTTCAGCCTAACTCAGAGCCACACTGAGAACAAAACGGCCGCTGCGCTTGGAGAACAAGACATATTTTAAATCGAAAAGTGTGGAGAGGAGAATGACTGCTTCAGAGCACGCGATGTGCGTAAACACTGCACCAAGGGCAAAAAGGACTGTCTCGAAGTTGTACATTTAGTCTGAGCTAGCTACGCGCATTCCCTTATCTTTAACAGATAAGCCCTTCCACATGGCAAGTTTCCCATCTATTTCTGGATGGGATTAATCACCCTTTCATGGTACCCGTATCGCTGACCATGGAGGAAGCTTAAGACTATCAGCCACCTACTCAAAGCCAAAGTTAGATGAGACCAATCCCACCATAACCGATTTATCCGGACTCACAAAATATACTTGGCAGAATCAGAAACAAAACGCCTGAATTAGCACTCAGGCCCGTTACGCTACGTTTTTTCTTTAAACTGGCTCTGGGGTGTTATATATCTCACATTATCCTACTGACACACTGGAACTGGAAGACTGTCAAGGATTAACACAGTTAACCTTATTCCACACCTATTTATCTGTGGTTTTTTCCCAATGTAAAGTTTAATTTACTTATAAAAGTGGGAGGGTTTATTTCAGACCACCTCCTGGCTTAAAAATGGTAGCAGCCTAGCTTTTTTGCATGGTATACACTTTTTGGGGATGTAAATCTACACCTGAGAGGACAAAGAAATTGGGAATTCTCTAGAGCTGCAGGGATAAAACACAAACTTAACCCAGCACTTCCGTAGCAGTTGTTTTCCAACCACCTTGTTGATGATTATTATAAGGTTGACTGCTTCCCTTAACAGCAGTTACACTTCTGAACAGGTTCACGTTCAACCCTTGTGACAGAAGTTTCTAAAGCAACACTCACCGTTAATTCTCTTACACCCAGCAGAACCACTCGCTAGAGCAGAACGGCAGGAAACATCCTGATTATTCCCCCTCCCCTCGGAAAAGCCGCGCTCCCTCCTGTGCCAAGCCAGGGCTCCTGTTCCTAGTTCAGCACTCTTGTTCCATTGTTCCACCTGCAAATTAATTCTGAGCTATAATTACCGCCTTATTTGTGTATCAATAATTACTTGGGTAGGTTGTAATTGTCTGTCTGCACCAACCTTGGAGAGCACAGAGCCTGTGCTCCAAGAGATGAGTAACCCATGCTTTTCTGCTTGCCTCTGAAACTGCAGACCAAGGGCAGCGTTAAAGGGTTTCGAAAGGGTTGAGTTTCAACAGTAAATACTAAAGACTCCGTAATGACAATGCATGTTACGTCGCGAATCAGAAAATACAGCTATCCTTGAAAGACATGAAGCTGTAAAACCCAATCTTTACTGTTACCTTGTCAAAGAACTATGCAAGCTGCTTCACTGGCTGGCGTTTTTCTTGTTTTCTTGCCATTTTAAAAATACCAAGTATTGCATAATAAGAACAGAGTAAAAGGGATCGTCTTTTAACTCAGGCTTGGCTCTGGGAATCAAGAGACTTACATACTATTTTAGATTCTGCTACAAATTTCCTGCCCAATGTTGGACAAGCCATTTACGTTTGTCATGGATCACCTTCACCAACGATGAAAGCCAGCTCGCGATGCTTTCGCATCTCAACGTTTTTAAGTGATGTTCACAGGTTCATTCATTCATGTTAGCAACATCTTCTCACTGTGAGGGAAGAAAAGGGTTGATGCTGGTTGGACTTGGGAATGGATGCAGAGGTGTACCTGCGTCCAGCTCTGGGGCCCCCAACAGAAGGACACAGACCTGTTGGAGCAGGGCCAGAGGCAGCCACAAAGATGATCCAAGGGCCCCTCTGCTGTGAGGCCAGGCTGAGAGAGTTGGGGTTGGTCAGCCTGGAGAAGAGAAGGCTCCGGGGAGACCTTAGAGCCCCTTCCAGTCCCTAAAGGGGCTCCAGGAAAGCTGGGGAGGGACTCTGGATCAGGGTGTGCAGACATAGGATGAGGGGGAATGGTTTTAAACCGAAAGAGGGGAGATTTAGATGAGATCTCAGAAAGAAATTCTTGACTGTGAGGGTGGTGAGACCCTGGCCCGGGTTTCCCCGAGAAGCTGTGGCTGCCCCATCCCTGGAGGTGTTCAAGGCCAGGTTGGACGGGGCTTGGAGCAACCTGGTCTAGTGGGAGGCATCCCTACCCATGGCAGGGGGGTGGAACTAGATGGTTTTTAACGTGCGTTCCAACCTAAACCATTCTCTGATTCTCTGATTCTATACTGGAAATTAGCACTGGGCGTACATTGGTAGATTTACACTAGCTCTGGTTTTGTAGCTCATAAGTGGATTTCAGGGGCTGTTTGTTTCCACAGAGATCTTATCCTGCTCGAGTAAAATGGCTTTATTTGGCACAGACAAATTTCACTTTCTGAACACAGAAACTAAACTGGCCTGTGTAAACAACATTTTTTCAGTACAGCTATCTCCAAACTGTCCACCTATGGAAAATTTAAAGCTCTGCTTCAAAACTCTTCACTTAATTTAATAACTATGTTGGGACATGCACTTTCTTTTTTTTTTTTATTTCACAGTATGTTACATATAAAGCTTCTGGAAAAAAAATGATCGCCGAGACAAAACTCACAGGAAATCTTCAACAGTAAATATCACTTTTCCTGCAGAAGATGATACTTGCACAAAGGACCTTATCTTTGGTTCAACAAAGCCAACAGAGCAGTGAGGTCAAGGTTAGTCACTTAGAAATGCTTACCTGAATTCAAAACACAGAGATGATTAAACAGAAGGAAGGAGGGAGTCCAAGATGCTTTTAATGACTAATGTTGCCTCCAAAGCGACCACCACTAGAAGAACAACCAGCCCTTTCATAAAATTAGAGCAGGATGACAGGAATGGTATGAGATACGGTGTGGTTTTCATTCCCAGGAGGGACTCAACGGGCTGGGTCTCCTTGGAAGACAGTGGTGTGGAAGGAACTACTGGAGACTTATAAAACTACCAGTGGTTCAGGGAAGTTAAATAGGGAATGATTATTCACCATGTCAACACAAGAACTGAGAGGTCACAGTGAAATCATTGCTGAATTTTTTAAGTAAATAAACTGAATAATTTGTATGTGCAATGCATATTTAAATTCTGGAACTCTGAGCTGCAGGATGTTATGGAGCCAAATGGTTCAAAAAGAGACGAGACCAATACAGAGGGACGATCTGATGATGCTATTGAACATGACAGACTGAAAGCAGCATTTAGCTCTGTCAGTTCCTGTGTGCCAACTGCCAAAGAAGGGAGGACGCGCCAAGGCAAGGCCACTCTAAATTTGTCCCTCGTCTCTTCTTTAATTGCCCATTGCTTCCCATTCCAGGAGACAGGCTACTGACCCAGACAGGTTTTTCTGGCCATCTTACAGCCACCTTGAATTTACGGCTGACTACAAAACTAGTAGTGATTTGCTCTCCCTTCCACTTTTATTATGGGTGCTCACAAGGCAGAGGCAAGCATCTAGGTCACTGGATGTGAGCTTTTGAAAATTACAGTAACCAGCAAGGACCACGTTTGCTATACGGGTTCTCAACCCTCATGTTCAGTTTCACGTAACTCCGCACTTCAGTGCAGGGCGAGCAGCTGCAGCAATACCATCCCCAACAGGTTCTACCACATCTACAACAGTTTCAGCTCTTGCCATGGTGGTCACCAGCAAGGATAACTTGCCCATGTCTTTCCAAATGCTCCTAGCACCTTCCGAAGTAGCCACAGCTCCCAGCCATAGTGGTTTTGCAGGCACTGTACAGCCAAAATTGTTCACTAGTAGGTTACCGGTTGGTTGCTTGCTTCTTTCAAAGAAGCGCCCATTGGTTGTGGCACAGCCTGCTAGTTAGAAATCGTGTTCATGTTTCAGAAATACTCATCTTAATTCTCTCAGCCTGCAGAAACGCTAGCTTGCTATCTCCCGCTTCCAAAGACAGCAGAGCAAAGACTACTTGGTGCAGAGTATTCTGCATCAGGATACCTTCAAGTGAAATTGGACAACCGCGCAGCAGTCAAAGCAGCACCCTTCTGAGCAGAGGCAAAGCAGGCAAGAAAGAGCTTTATTCTGTATACAGCTGTAAGGAGGGGAGACCGGAGTTCCGCTTCCAGCCAGCGATGGATTTTATTCTAGTTACTCACTGCCTAAAAAGAGAAAAAATATCTATGACTAAGGAAGAGGAGGTCCAGGTATAGCAAGGAAGTCAATAGGAATTTTCTGAGCCTGCAGACCTAACTCTCACCGTTGGAACAAATCCAATCCAGCAACCTCAGTCTGTACTACGTCAGGAAGAACCATATGGAGAACTGCAATTTCCTGATTTTATAGCAGTGTCTCTCTTCTCCCCTGAAAACCACGTCTTAGTACTGACTGAAGACGTCTTGAAAAAATAGGAAGAAGAAAGGAAAGAGAAAAGCGCATCATTACACAGAATCAATGCAGATATCACCAGCTTAAAACGTGATCATGTTGGTAACAGATTCGGAGGGCGGCTAACACAAATAACGCAAGAGAGAGGCAGAGTGCACGAGCACAAATATCTACTATTATTACCAAAGGAAGCCCCTTACTAGCGTGGAGGGATTCACCTTGATTTACTCATTGAAAAGGTGGCATATTTGCCAGTAAAACTGTTCAAACTGGGGAGGGTATACTGTCAGTAAATTGTGGCTCTTCAGCGACGCATTGTCTACTCTATTACAACCTGCATCACAAAAGAAAAAAACTTTAGCCTGCCTCTTGACAGCAAAGGACACGATGACTGACTATCAGTTTGTATCTTTAAACATAGCGAACCGCGACGGGAAAAAAGCAACAGAGTTGTTACAGTGAATTCATCCCCTACTCCTGGGGCTCTGGAGTTCTGAAAGTTTTATAGTGTTGAAATATTCTAAATCCAGGAAAGCGCTGACTTGGTGGACTAGATTTATTTCCATGAGATTTCTTGTGAAACCTAAATCTGTCCAGTTTTATAATTCACTCCCTGAGATTCCTGAACTCTTACACATTTTGGATTTTAGAAACTATTGCTGTGCCTAAGAATTTATGAAGAAGGTTGTGTATGAGTTGAAATGGTGCTAAGGGAAAAAAAAGATGATGTTGGAAAGAATTACTGCTAAAAAACTAAATTGACTTGGAAACCTTACAGATGTTATGAATTCTGCTGCAGCCAATATGATTTTACTCGAGGAACTTGATTTTCACATAGCCCTCCATACAGCTTCTGTTGGCTTTAAAGGGACATTTTTTCTCTGTAAAATACCGGTGCTACCTTTCTGTGCCTGTAATTAATTTCAGATACAGGCTGTAATAGTTACTTTGCAGGTGCAAGCTGATATGACCATTATTGATACTCCCCAGAAGCCTTGGGGAAACTGGGTAAGAAAGGATTTTATTATCTCAGAAACAGTTTTCAATTTAAAAAAAAAAAAATTCACTTTGCTTCAGGAAAAAAAAAAAAAGACTCAAAATAAAACATAATCTGTCAAAGATATGCTCTAAAAGACAGAAAGCCTCTATAAAATCTTGAAGTAACCATTGTAGTCAAGGTGATTTGTTAGGCCTGGGGAAAGCCAGGTCCAAGAACTTCACTTGAATTAGGAGGAAAGGGGTCAGTACCTAAAAAAATTCACTCCCCAGACTACTCCAATGACAGATTCGATGATATGTCCCCTCTCTACTTCTGAGCAGAAATTCAGCACAGGAAATAAGAAACATTTCTTCACAAAAGAGTCAACAACAAATCAACAGCCCTTCTACGACTTTACTCACAAAACCTAAAAAGCAGAAAGATGGCCATGAGCACACACAAATAGCGTGACCATGAGCATGTGTAGAACAATAATAAAAGTGACCTCTGGGTAAGAAGGTATGTTCCTAAATTTCAATATATACGGTTTTATTGACAATACTACATGTACATGTTCTTACTGGATTGTAGCTGGCAGTGATACGGTAAGAACAGAAAAGTTTCAGTTCCAAGGATTTTAATTAGAAACGCGTTTACGTGTGAGTTTATTATGTATGGAAGAAGAAGAAAATGCATGAACTAAAAACATACAGTTGCTAAGTGGATCAGTGACATACATTATTTATTTATACTCTAGGGCAAAGGGATTAATACGAGATTACAGTACGCAGGGTTCTCCCCATGTGAGCGTGACCCTTCACATGCGTCCCTAAAAAGGATCATGCTCCTTCAATTGATCTTTCCTAACTGTTCACTAATTGATAATGCATACTGTATATAATTAGCCTTCGTGTCATAACCTATTAAGCAGAAATGCAGTCATTCCTCTTGAAAGATCCCAAACTGTGGATGCCACGTTAACCCATGCTTACACCACGGGTGTAAAATGATCATCGTACAAGACTCTGCAATTTCTGCAGAATACCAGTGTAGCCACATACTGTGTAGCGCTTTTTAGGATCTTGTTTTGCTCTGAATCAATGCTGTTAGGACAACATTAGTACTGGGTTACGTCTGGGAAGCTGAAGTGCCAACAGTTTAAATCAACAGCACAACAAAGAAGAGGAAAGTGAGTTCCATGACTTCCATGCCAACATTCCCCCCCCCAGTTTTATCCAGTCGCTCATAATAATCACTACATTCAACTGATAATTATGGGTTTGGACTCTTGTCTTTCATATGTAACATGACAAATACATCTTTGATCAGTTCCAAATTTGGAAATACAGTTTCCAGATCCCTAAAAAGCCAACTGAAGTCAAGCAATGCCGTGGGCAACCTTACCTTTCCTTTAGCCTCCAATTATTGCTGACATTTCTTAGAAGAGATGTTTGCTTTCCAGCAGAAAGATGCCTGCAGAAAATCTTCTGCTACGTTGGAGTAGGTGTTTTGCAATGTGAAAGGCAAAGGGAAAATGAGAAGCAGGGCTACGTTTCACCCGTATTATTGCTCCACTGAATTCAACACAGCTAAGCCACCTGCATATGTGGCATAAAAATTATTTTACTTCTTTGGCAGAAATTTTTTAAGTGTTTAAGGATCTATTTACAATCAACTTGCCTCTCAAAAAAAGCTTTTAAAAATGAAAAACTTTTGAAAATGTAAGATTATGCATGAATTCTTAATACATTTCTGGAATGAGAAGGTCATTATAAACTGCACTATGGAGGAATTAATAGATCCTTGTTATTAATTATTTTTACGCACCATTTTACTGCAAAGAATCAATAAACTCAGAAAGACATTTTCCTCAGAAACATCAAGGGATAGAATTGTTTACAGCTTGTTTACCATTAAAATTTCACGCAGAAGCAACAAACTACAACACCATTTAAAATCAATTTGATGCTTGGTATTGCACTTCTCTTCAGTTCTGGTACGGGGACACTCCTCCTGTACCTGTAACTGCTGCTCCATGTCACCCGGCAAAACTGCCAGGGGTTTCAACGTAAGTGCCACTTAACGTGTCCTCAGGACAGACTACCCAAAAGGCACAACTAAAGGAAAGGACGTGCAATTACCGGTCTCTTGAATTAGTCGATACACAACCGGAAGGCCGTCATTAGGTGTAATATTTTATGAACTGTTTAAATAAATGTGTTTGATAAATAGCAATTAAATTAACCAAGTCCAAGCTGGCATGCCAGGCTAAGCTTATCTAAAACCACTGGAAGAAATGGTTTAACTGGTAAAGCTCAATGGCAAATACGTAACATTCAGCACAGAGTTTTGTTGAGCCACGCTCTTCCTGCTTATTTGTTCTATAGCTCACTATTTCTCAAAGCCAAAAGGAATACAACATGTTAAGCATTAATGTTCAGGAAGGAGATACAGTGCAACATGCTGAAAAATGTCTCAGGCACACAATTAGAGAGAGGGACTGAATTTTCTTCTACTTTCAATTTTCTATGCAATCATCAAAACACAGTATTTCAAAATTCAAAACCCACTATAATTAGATCGAAGCCACTCTGGACTGAACTTCAGTCAATATTGTTTTGTAAGAAAAGATGTATAATGCTGCCCTTCTAGCCAATGCTATAAAATATTTGATTTATAGCACAGCTTATACTGAACGCCAAAATTACTTGCTCAATGCACGGAACCAAACTGTTACCGCAGAAAGAACTGTCCTGACAGCCCCTCAGGAAGGACCTTCATGAGACCTCAGTCTTCTGCCCATCTTTGAGGAATCATCGTGTATGACAAGATGATTGCATGACAGGAGCTTTCAATCACCAAGTTTCACATCATTTTGCATAATAGAATCATAAAATGATCAGCTTCTGCAGTGAAGAGTTTTGTACTCTAAACCAGACAAAGAAAAGGATTTCGGTGACAAAGAAAGCACCAGCTTCAGCCTTCGCGGTTCGGAGCTGTTTTGGAAGTGACTGAATTACTCATGGGCTGTCCAGACTTTGCATCGTTTGCTCCAAAGTCTCCTTTGGCCTCTTGACAACGTAGACTACTTTGGGCAATGGCAACCAGCTACAGAATGGAAAGTCTACTTAAAAGAAGGGGGTAAAATCAGATGCATTTGTAACTTTTAATAAGCCCGACCAAGACAGTCTGCCCAACTACCATTAACATATTGCTTGAACCTGTTGGACGGTGAGCCTTTTTAATTGTACCTAACCGTAGCTTATATGGTAAAGCTCCAAATAATTTTATGGAAAAGACATAAGATACAATCCCGGTATTCTTAGGTTTTTTCCTCTTAGTGATCAAAATGAGTGAAGTTTTTCTTCTTCATTAATACAAGATCAACAAAGGATTCAGAGGTTTTTATAAGAATTCTACAAATTCCAGCATAGCATGCCTTGAAAACTAAATGAGACATTAGCAGAGAATACCAAAGCTTCCTTTCTATTGTCATCTAATTTTCATAGATTAAAGTTGTCAGAAAACTGTCAACTTCAAGCAGTAGGACACTTGGCTGCCTTCTGATTTCAGTATCCAAATGCAGAGAAAAGCCTAACGCAGCTACGACAGTTGCCAATATTTAACATTCACAAGGAATTGCAATTTAGACACAGCAAAAGAAAAATTACACAGGTACGCACCTGTACCAGATCTTCTTGTGCCACCTATTGCTGTGGATCTGACTGCTTCAGGCTGGCTGGGTGGGGAGACAACAGCCCAAGGAACACAGAAATCTCAATTCATGTAGTGCGGCAGTTCATTGCAGCAGCTGTGAAATCCCATTTCATTCTAGTTCTTTCGTCTTTACAAGAAGGTTTCTTACATTCTTTTTACAAATCCATTTTAATGCTATCTTTGCATTCCCAGATATTGTCATTCAGGATTCTGGCTCTTAACTCTATAGGAAACAAACTCCAATTTCAGCTAATCATCTTACATAGTATGATAAGCTAAACACAGAGAACAAATATTTCCTGAAGGGGTAAAAAAATTCTCAGGGAAAGAATAATCTTGCTCGCTAAATTTAATTGAGGACTTTATCTTCCCTACAGATCATCATTGGAATCCTAAGTATTTATTTTCCTCCGGCACCCCCAGTAACTAAAACCCCCAGGAACATTTTAATTTCAGTCTCAAATAAGGTAGGATTAATCAGTTTAAAAACCATTAGATTCTCCCACCATTATCTGGTTTAGTGCTGAATTAAAAATGGAGCCATGCATGTTGCTTCTTTCCATACCTTTCTGAAGATGAGCAAATACTGAAATAAAGCGAGCAACTCTTCTCATTTTATCTCCCAAGCACTGGAAGCAATGTGAGAAGGATATCAGCCCAAAATTTAATTTTGCAAGATTTTCTCTCCAGTCTGTCTACTTTCAAGAATTTCAGACATGTAGGCAGAAGGGATTTTCATGCTTACTTATAACAAACTTGAAATCCAAATTTTTGGATAATCGCCTTTAAAAGTTGCTAGAGAAAACCGTGCAAAAATAACCCTACACTCATACCCAGTGAGATGTGTGCATTTCAACTTGTCACCACCTACAAAATTTTCCAGTCCCTCGGTTTTCTCTCCGATTATGACCAAAAAGAAGCCATAATCTTTAAGCACAGGGTAAGATAGACTCTGAGCTGTGCACAGGCACTCTGAGATGAGAAGCATTTTGAACGCTTGGAAGCGAGGAGATATGCATCTTCAGAGGTTTCATCAGGGATACCTCTAACTCAAAGCCCCCAGCGTTATCTGGCATTACAAGGAACGAAGGCAGCAACATGATACTACGTGGCCGTGACCAGTTTCTATGATCTCCTGCCTCACATCTTCAGAAATGCTGGCGCTCCACTAGCACACTCGGAGTTACAGATTTCTGATGAACACCACAACAGAGTTCAGTTTTGTAGAGTTGAAAATTCTGTATCAATACTGCAAATTTGTGATAATTACTGCTGGAATAAAAAATTATATATAAAATTGCAGTTGCCACAAAATGACTTATTTCATAGAACCACAGAATGCTTAGAGTTGGAAGGGACCTTAAAGACCAGCCAGTTCCAACCCCCCTGCCATGGGCAGGGACACCTCCCACCAGACCAGGTTGCTCCAAGCCCCGTCCAACCTGGCCTTGAACACCTCCAGGGATGGGGCAGCCACAGCTTCTCTGGGCAACCTGGGCCAGGGTCTCACCACTCTCACAGTCAACAATTTCTTCCTGAGATCTCATCTAAATCTCCCCTCTTCCAGTTTCAAACTGTTCCCCCTCGTCCTATGGCTCCGCTCCCTGATCCGGAGTCCCTCCCCAGCTTTCCTGGAGCCCCTTTAGGGACTGGAAGGGGCTCGAAGGTCTCCCCGGAGCCTTCTCTTCTCCAGGCTGAACACCCCCAACTCTCTCAGCCTGGCCTCATAGGCTTTTTACCCCTATAAAGGGTAAGAGCCAATGAAGAGTTGCTCTGGACCACTTACTTCTTTAACAGAAATACTTCTGTAATAAAAAAAAAAAAAAAAAAAAAA
>VYXH01000336.1:815787-838618 GCA_013397275.1 Burhinus bistriatus
AAAAGAAAAATCAAATCAAATCAAATCCAGCCTTTTTTTCTCCCATCCCTTAAAGGGAGGTGAGAAAGCAGAAGGGGAAGCAGCATCAAGGCTTACCACACCGTCTGGCCTGGAGATACGCGTTACCCATATGACAACCTGAGCTTATCACAGCGGGGGGACTTCAGCAGGGGATGAACATCTTGAAAGGAAGAGGTGAAAAGAGAAAAGGAAGGAAATGCCAAAGAAAATTATCTGAAAATGGGAGAAAACGACCTATTATCGCTTCTTTTTTATATCACACCACTGAGTAGGACTCAGACTAGCTGTCAAAAAGCTCTCTTTGCTGAAAGAAACTAACAGGGGGTCCTGAGAGTCTCATGGGACAGTAAGTGACAGAAGAAAGAGAAGGATACTATAAAACGTGAAGGAGAAAGAAGCAGAGAAAAGAAAGGTCTAAAATGGTTAAGGGTGTCAGGCAGCAAGCAGACACAGACATCTCCAGGGAAAAATGGGAAAAAAACCCAACCCAACCACAAAGCACTAAGAAAGAGCGGCAGAAAAAACACTGTGTACCTAGAAACTACAGTGTCTGGCCCCACGGAAAACGTTTTTCTGTCCTACATCCCTTCCTGCATCCTGTCAAGGCGTACCAAAAGTCTGGATTCTCTTTTCTGAGGGTCCCAAGCCCTGCTTCAGATCCCAGGCAGTTGTGCGTGTGTGTCTGGGAATCATAGAACCATAGAATGGTTAGAGTTGGAAGGGACCTTAAAGACCATCTAGTTCCAACCCCCCTGCCATGGGCAGGGACACCTCCCACTAGACCAGGTTGCTCCAAGCCCCGTCCAACCTGGCCTTGAACACCTCCAGGGGTGGGGCAGCCACAGCTTCTCGGGGCAACCCGGGCCAGGGTCTCACCACCCTCACAGTCAAGAATTTCTTCCTGAGATCTAATCTAAATCTCCCCTCTTCCAGCTTGAAGTCATTACCCCTTGTCCTATCACTACAAGCCCTTGTGAAAAGTCCCTCTCCAGCCTTCTTGTAGGCCTCTTTCAGATACTGGAATGGGCTCTAAGGTCTCCCCGGCGCCTGCTCTTCTCCAGGCTGAACAATCCCAATTCTCCCAGCCTGGCCTCACAGCAGAGGGGCTCCAGACCTCTGATCATCCCTCATGACCTCCTCTGGACCCACTCCAACAGGTCCATGTCCTTCTTACATTGGGGTTTACGCCACAGAAAGGGACAGATCCCCCCTGTTGCAGGTCCTGACATCTGAATCACAGAATCATAGAATGGTTTGGGTTGGAAGGGACCTTAAAGATGACCTAGTTCCAACCCCTCTGCTCTGGGCAGGGATGAATCATCGTCAGACCACGGCAGCCTCGCTGTACTGTTTCTAACTTCCCCAGCAAAAATATGGGTGTGTTGGTATTTACAGCATGAAAGGACTTCTCTTTGCACCAGACCCATCTGCTCAGCACAAAGCTCTTTGTGAGCTAACGCAGGGTGGCTCTTCCCTGGCGCAGGACAGCCATTATCCTCCTACAGATGGGGAAACGAAATACCAGGGAGTCAGCCCACTTGACTATACGCGCACCGAAAATGTAATTAAAACATTGATAATACAGGTCAAGTCACTTGTTCTTTTCTGGCCATTAGCTAAAAGACGCTTTTCCCCTGTATTTGCTAAAGTTGATTGTCAAGACGGATGCATTAGCATAGCTAACGCTGCGCGGCCCTGAAGAACAGACGATGCACTCGAATCTCCAGACTAACAAAACCTCATTTTTATGAGTAGACTTCGGAACGGTTTCTGAGAAAATACTGTATTTTTACCCCAGGAGGAACTGAGGCCATCAGGAGTCCTTTGCCTGTCCCCTCGATGAGCCCACGCTGCTGCGGAAGCACAGCAGTTTTCACGGAGAAACTGAGGTTTGCTTAGGGTGGATCCCAAGCATGAACCTGTGCTCTGAGCTGTGTCTGGGGTGTCCCAGTGTCCAGGGAGTGCAGAGATATCACTAGTGAACTGGTCCTGGGACTAGAACTGGGCCTCAAGTTGCACCAGGGGAGGTTTAGATTGGATATTAAGAAAAATTTCTTCACCAATAGGGTTTGTCAAGCATTGGAACAGGCTGCCCAGGGCAGTGGTGGAGTCGCCATCCCTGGAGGTATTGAAAAGCCGGGCAGACGTGGTGCTGAGGGACATGGTTTAGTGGTGGGTTTGGCAGTGTTAGGTTGATGGTTGGACTCGATGATCTTAAAGGTCTTTTCCAACCAAAACGATTCTATGATTCTGTGATTCTGTGGCCCTGGGATGACCGGAGCCATATGGGTCTCTCCAGTGCGTGGGGTCTCTTTGACCATGTGGAGAGTACAGGAGGACTCTAGTATGAGTGTGTTGGCCCTTGATGTCCATCCTCTCCTGAGAGAAAAGCTGGAGGAGAAGAAGAACACAGCCAATATTGCCCTGCAGGCCTCAGAGACTTTGCAGGGGAGGACGTATCTCCTGACGCCAGCCTCAGGACCAGCCAGGTATCGCATCACCAGGGCTGGAGCTGTTTGCTCTCCCCTGCTCTGCCTGCTGCTCTGGAGAAGAGGAAAGCTCCTAGAGGGTCCTCTGACAAAGCAAAAGCCTACCTGGCAGCCCGGCAGCAGAACTGGAAGCGAGGAGGTGGGGGTGGAGAAAGAGGCACCAGCTCCCTGTGTCTACACTAACACCGTGGGGACACATCTTCATGTATTTTTATTGTTTAAGGGGAAGAAGCGGGTCATAACACGGGATCCCGAGATCAATGGAGGAACAATCAAGCCTCTTGCTGCTCATGCTGCTCTTCTCCCTTGGCTATAAACCCTCTCGCCCGCAGCACAGAGCCAGCCACCACCCCCAGGAGCTGTCTCTGCATTCGGCTGGAAGCGTCCATCTCAGCAAACCCTCACACACTGCTCAGCAGGGGCTGCAGGGACAAAAGTGCCGTGCACTGCTGCCATCCCTACAAATACACTCACATCTGCAAAATGGAGCTCTCCTCCGCAGGGTCCCATCTGCTGCTTGGTCATTAGAGACTTTGTTCACCCCGCATTATGCTCGTTATGCAAAAGACCATAATAGTCATCACTGGGGGCCTTAATTTTCCCTATCTGAGTTGTGCAGGCATCAGAGTTTAAATGTGAGAACTGCTCTGAATTATAGAATCATAGAATCATAGAATCATAGAATCGTTTAGGTTGGAAAAGACCTTTAAGATCATCTAGTCCAACCATTGACCCTACTCTACCAGCTCTGCCACTAAACCATGTCTCTAAGCACCACATCTACATGACTTTTGAAGACATGTAGGGATGGTGACTCAACCACCTCCCTGGGCAGCCTATTCCAACCAATGCTGTGAAAAACTTTTTAGTAGTAATAAACTGGTTGAAAAGAGCATATTTTGTAAGGGAAAAAAATGTCATCTAGTGAGATTAGCCAGTAGGATCCTCAGGCATCTCCTCTTGGCTGTGGCCACAAGACAATGTCTTGTACCTCCTCCATTTCAGATTCCTGGCTTTCACAATAAAATCAAGACCATTTTTGTTAGGCACCAAGACCTCTTTCTATGGCAAGGGGAGAGCAAGGTGCCAGAAAATGCAATCCCAGAAATGCGATGCCTGGGCAGACAGCTGAGCGGGAAGCTGCCTTGAGCCGGCCAGAGAGCCAATGCTGACCTGAGTGTGAACTAAATCCGCTCGCCGCATCTCAGGGATGTGCCAGGATGCCTGTGTCCCACCGGCAGCCCACTGCAGCCCACTACTCTCTTCTGAAGCTAAGACCTCAAGCTCTTCCCTTTAAAAACTGATTTTTTTTCTTAAGACCTAACCAGAGAAGTTCCCGTTTTATACAGCAGCCCAAAAAACATCTGGCGTTATGAAGCACCCAGGCTCGGCTCTACCAGGCTGCCCCATCCCTGGGTGCCCCACGAGGACTGGGGTGATTCCCTGTCTCACAGCATCACCATTCTTCAGCTTTACTGGAAATAATCCAAGTTTAGACAGCGGACAAAGGGAAGAAAAGCTCTTGAGGTTAGGGCACTTACCCAGACAGGGAAGATCTGGGTTTCAGCGCCTGACTCTAAACCCTGTATACAAGTTACTGGACGAAACGCAACAGAACAGGAGGACTGAAAACAGATTTTCACACCTTGCAAAGCAGTATGAACAGCCATTTTTCCTCTCGCCCCAAGCCCCCAGCTCAAGAAACCACCAATATTTTTCCGGAAAGAGGTTCAGCTTTGTCAGCGTAGGGGAGAATGTGTCTGCAAGGTGACCAGACTGTGGGTTTAATTTTTTTAGCCAGGAATGAAAAAACTGAACCTTTGTCCTTATATCATAAGGGATGCTCTGTGCTGGAGCTCTTCTGCATGGAGGGAAATGAAGTTCCAGTTTTGGTGACCAGGTCTTTTGGGGTTCCTGCTTGAATACATCAGAGTGCAAATCTGAAGTACAATATATTCATTCTGGTATAATGTCTTAGAGATATTTTCAGTGCCTTCTGGAATCAGAAAGTCTGTATCAGGAGTTGAATATATATATGTCAGTGCTTCCAGCTAGTCAAAACCCAGGCTTCTCTGTATCCCATAAAAACCACAGTTCCCTCTACCTCTCCTGCCTCCCAGATTTCTGCAAGGCTGAATATATTTATGCTTTGAAAGTACTTGGAAGCTCTTAGTTGGAAGTTGCTGTATAAATGCAAAATATTGTCTCTTAAAAAAGCAAAAACCAAAAAAACCCAAAACCCAACAAAAACACCTCAGCCCTACCCATATTTAGGTGATGCGTTAGAAAACAAACCTTATGGCCACATACAAGACAGAAGATCGATGCTTTTTATAAAAACAAGCACCAATGGAAGGCTCTTTTCCAACAAGATGGGAAGTGGGGGAGAGAGGCCAGCAAAAAATCCCATGGAGACTCATGATTGATTGCAGAATTGCAATCCTGATTTGATTTCCTTTAAATAGTGATATTACAGCTTTAATCAAGATCGAATCAAATGACAAATAATAAATCACCAAGCAGAGTCCCCACATGAATAAATAAGTAACTTGGGGCTGGGCGGAAGAAATGTTTAAGATACTAAGGAGGTTTCAAAGTTGTAACGCCCTCGTGATTTTTCCGCAACCTTTTAGCAGTAATAGGGAATGGATCACGCTGCAGCATTCGGCTGTCTGCTGGAGGAGTCCCTGCGCCCAGAAGGTGCCTCAGGCCAGCTCAGATCCGCTGCCAGCAGCCCCAGAGCACCGGGGAGATAAACACTTCTCTCCTTGCCTCACCTCTCTGCTCCTCAGCAATTCTTCTTTGCCAAATACCTCCCTCATGCACCCAGTTTGAGATGGCTCCTGTTTTCCTCGTGTGGTGAGGAAAGTGGTGGGAAAGGTCTCATTCCTCCCAGGGATTATTCCCAGCGATCCCTCAGCTTGCTGAGCATGGAAACTCACGCATTTGGGAAGTCATCACCGCGGCTATATCCAATATTGAAAATGAAGACTCATTTTCAAGATCTGTTCCAGATAATCTTTTCCAATGCAAATCAAAAAGCGAGGGCAGACAATTGCAAATAACGTTTAATTACGGCAGTACCTTTTACTCAAGGATCTCAACAGTCGTTAATTAAAATCACACCCTGCTTGTGCGGCACCCGTGTTGGTAAGCCCAATCACAAATGCACAAACACAGCTGTGGAAAGAATAATGACAAAGAACCACTTTTTTAAAAAAAATTATGTTTTAAAATACAAGTCAATGGGAAATTGCTTCCTTAAAGTCTCAGCTGAGGACCGAGACCTGCAAGACAAGGGGCACCACAAACCTGAACAGACTTTTCTTTTTTTCTTCTCTCACATGTCTTAACATTCTTACCCAGGTTTTTTTTTCCCCTTGCTTTTCCTGGTTCTGTCCTCTCATATAAGTGGCTTGTAGGACTTCAGAAGAGTCACTAGGTGTATCACTGAATGGTGTCCTGTCTCCCAAGTAACAAGCAATGGGGCAAGAGGAAATGGCCTCACGTTGCACCAGGGGGGTTCAGGATGGATATTAAGAAAAATTTCTTCACTGAAAGGGTTGTCAATCCTTGGAACAGGCTGCCCAGGGAAGTGGTGGAATCGCCATCCCTGGAGGTATTTAAAAGCCGGGCAGACGTGGTGCTGAGGGACATGGTTTAGTGGTGGGTTTGGCAGTGTTAGGTTGATGGTTGGATTCGATGATCTTAAAGGTCCCTTCCAACCTGGGTGATTCTATGATTTTATGATTTCCAAATGGCAAAATCTTCCAAAACCACAGATGATCAGATCAGCCTACATGGCAAGCAGCTGCCAAATGCAGCCCCAGTGCCTCAGCCAGGACTCGGTCATGGTTTCTACCAGTCATTAGCAGGCACAGTCCTCATTTTCAGTCACCACCCAAAACCAGGGCGTCTGTCCGCCTGGCATCGGCTGTACGGCACAAAACTGCCTCTCACTCCCACAAGGCACAGACTTGTAAAAACTTTCAAATACAGAAACAAAAAGACATATTAGATTACAAGTCTACAAACAGCTTAAAATCAATGACTTAGTACACCAGTGCAGCTCTTCTTCTCGGTGAAGTTTTCAAGACAAAGGTGACGATGCAAAGCTACTCCTTTGGCAGGACCTCCATCTCCCCTCCTTTCTCACGGTGGCTTCCAAAACCAAAGAATACAAGAACAGGAGTTTCTAAACTCTTCTACACTAAACACTGGGAGAGTTTTAGGTCATACCTGCCTTGAACAGCCCCCCAGGAAGCCTCAGAGGGGCAAGTCCCAGCAGACGTACACATGGGAGATGGCTTCTGCTAGCTGTGTCATTGCCCACAGGCGATACAGGCCTACAAAGAGCTCCGTGACTTTGCAGTAGCACAAAGGAAACTTTATTTTGGAAGGTTTAATTGCAATACATACAAATCTCTTTGAGCATCAAGGCCAGGAAACCTAATGGTTTTACTATACTGTCCTAATGTACATACAGGGCAAATGGAGGTAGATATAATGTGGAAGAGGAAGATTTGCAAAAGTCCAACCAGCTTCTTCGAATCAGTAGGACATCATTCAAAAATGGCCCTGGTCGCTATTACCACACTTTTTGTACTTTCTGAGTACACCTAGTTGACCGTAAAACCCCTCCAGGCAATGAAGACAAAGACCGGTTTCACAGTATAAAGAGAAAATCCTAGAAAGATTGACTGGGTAGTAATATCTAGCCAAGAGCAGAACAAAAATAAGAAAATCTCCATGTGTTTGTAAATGGCTCCTGAAAAACAAAGTTGTCGAAGCAGAACAAATTTTAGTTGTCTTTGGTTTTTTTTTTTTATGAGCTTTCATGTTCAAAGCACCCCACAAAAATTAGGGATGGGAGTTTTCAAGTTTGCAGAATTCTCATTAATTCCTCAAGCACCTTTGCAAAATCCTTCTTAATTGATGCTTCCATAGTTCTGATGGAACGAGGGTCAACTGAACACACTTCACAGCCAGGAAACCACAGCGGAGAGGTGAGGTGACGCTGAGCTACCCTTATGACCTTTTCTGTATAAATTCATCTTCTCAGGCTTTTTTCATGTCGCCATTTTGTCTACGACGGCGCTTGCACGTCTCTAAGGCACCCTGGGACTCCTCAGGGGAAGGTTTTCATTTGTATGTAATGTGTGGTGGTGTATGAATAAATAAAAAACAGGAGTAATTAATAATAAATGCTGAATTCGTATTTCCACCAGCATCCATTTTCATGTGCAAACTTTTAAACAGGATACGTGCTTAGGATGCTTTTTATTTATTACAAAGGAGAAAAAAAAACGTTTTCCCCACCTTTTCACTGTGACCATGTCCCAGGTCTTAGAAGGCTGGATGGATTCGCCTTGAAATTTTCCAGCATAATCAAGTCTGAATAAACATCAAACGCTGGCATTTCAAATCCGGTGAGGATTGACTCGGGAAGCGATGCGCATGTGAACCCCAGAGACTAGATGAGAACAGAGCTTTCTAGCATTAGCTGTAGGCACTTGGTGTTTTCCAGCGATGGTCCAGGGTACAAATCCCAAAGGCAAACATAGACGACCAAATGCCGGCTGTGATAAGGAACTAGCTGCCCCCCTACATACAGCTCTCAGGAAATCAGCATTACAATTGCACAAGGGACTTTGCACCATGCTGCCCCGCAGCAGGACGAGGTCAGGCGTCTCCAGCACAGCACCGAGGGGTCACCCCACGGCCCCACACCCAAAGGGGTGGGTGACCCAGCACAGTCCTAAGTCTTCAGGGAAGTTCTGGGGAATGTACCCAAGGGAGGAACACAGGCTTCGGCAAAGTCTGGAGAAGAGAAGGTTGAGGGGAGACCTTATTGCTCTCTACAACTACCTGAAAGGAGGCTGTAGTGAGGTGGGTGCTGATCTCTTCTCCTAAGTAACTAGCGATAGGACAAGAGGAAATGGGTTCAAGTTGCACCAGGGGAGGTTTAGGAAAAAATTTTTCACAGAAAGAGCTATCAACCATTGGAACAGGCTGCCCAGGGAGGTGGTTGAGTCACCATCCCTACATGTCTTCAAAAGTCGTGGAGATGTGGTGCTTAGAGACATGGTTTAGTGGCAGACCTGGTAGAGTACGGTCAGTGGTTGGACTAGATGATCTTAAAGGTCTTTTCCAACCTAAATGATTCTATGTAAGCCTTTGATGTGCAGAGACACGAAGACAACTACTCTTTATTTAAGATACGGCCTTCAGACCACCAAGGGGATGCCACTGCCATGCCTGCTTAAACAGTATGCATTCAGGAGGGCTACGTAATTTCATATTTTGGCAAGGAAAGGTGAGATCAGTCTGGGTCAGTCACTTTTTCATATACGTATAAATGCATACATATCTATATCCATGGAGATGTACAGGCACATATATATAGCGCTATAATATAGACCCTACATACGCAGTATATAGTTTAATTTCTTTCACAATGTCAAAATGATTTCTCTTAACTCTTTTCCCTGTGTCCCATGCTGAGACTAAAAGCCTGCAGAGCCTTGGGTGCGCTCAAGAGAGACAGGACTGTGAAAACTCTAGCCAAACACTCCTGCCACAGTAAAATGGATAATGAAAAATAATAATATTCCAGTCTAGGTTGTTTTTTTTTAAAGGAAGACACAAACATGTTTACCATCCAGTCTCACTACCAGCAGACCAAAGGAGAACCATGAAACCCCAGCGCTGCTTTCTTCTTGCAGCTGGAGGAACAACACAGAGAAGACAAGATGCCACAGTTTGCAGGGTCACCGGGATGTCTGGCTTTTTCTTTCCCAAACTCAAAGATGCCCGCCAGCGCCGAAAAGACCTCAGAGGCTTTCCATGCAGATGGATAGGCGGGACCATTTTAATCACGTCCCTCTGCAACATCCCCGGGCTGAGGCTGCCGGTAATGGTGTGCAGTGACATGCGGGGCTCATGTGGAGCAGGGCAGCCGTGCCGCGCTGCCCGGGGTGCTCAGGCTGCCTCTGACACAGAGGATACCCACCTTCAAAGGAAGAACAAGCCCTGATGCTCCATAGTCAACTGCATTTCTTTGTTGTTACTCCCTTAATTGCTGCTCCGAAATGCTGACAACATTACCTAAAAGTTTAGGGCTGCTGGCATTTTCCAGAGCACAAAGAAAATCACAGGGAAGTAAATCTGCTTAAAGAGAAGCATCCATAATTTTAAACAGCAGCACGGAGTATCCATGTTGAAAAGTGATGTATGATTACTGTCACAAGTGGTTTGATTGATTATTGATTGCAATCATCTCCTCGCTTCCACGATGAAATTGGCTACAACTCCTTCATGCAGCCCCTGATAAGACGGTGTGCCTCCCACTCCGGTGCGGTGGGTGCGTACTGCATCCGGATAAACGTCCCTGCAGAACGAGATGCTCTCTGCTACAAGACTTTGCTGGCTGCATGGTGACGCTGGAGGCTCCGGTGGGCACAAGAGGGGAAAAATCCCCTCCTGGACCCTGATTTTGGGCAGCAGGGACCATCCCTGGGGCTCGTGCCCCACGCTCCCGAGTTGTTCCTGGGGCACCTGCCAGGTGGAAGCCCCACAGTAGACCACGCAAAGTCCCACCCAGAGTGGCCCAGCCCACCCGTCCCCCTGGGCAGCCCCATACAGGTGGGGCTGAGCTCTGCAGGAAAGCCGGTACCCGCCATCCTCTCGTGGCCTTTCCCACCCCAGCACGGATTTAACCTGCGAGGAGATACCGGCACGCCTACCTCCTTTGGGATTTTTACACCTCTCTACATCAGGAACATTTATTCAGGGATGAAAGTAGGGAAAGTCTGGTCTTTTTGACTTCATGACTGGGACAGCTGCCTTCCTACCCACTCAGCTGTTCACTCGCTGAAATATCAAGCGATACAGAGTCAGTATTTTGTCATGCCGTGATAATGCACGGAAATAACCACTAATTAATATGGCATAACAAGGAGAAAGATAAAGCCCTTTCTCCCTGAAATGTCAAACAATTGCTGAGTGTTCTTCCTTCTTTTTCTTCTATTCTGTGTTAATAATTTACAGGGAAAACTTCTTCCCATACCAATTGTTGCAAATCACTGTTTGAGCACCTAATGCATGACAATTTTAGCAGGCAGTAGGAAACAGAACAGGGCGAACGGATCCAATATTTCGCCTCTAATACCCCAACAGCTACCCTTCAAATATTTTTATTGCAGGAATTTCTTAAGCCCTAGTGATTTTTTTCCATCGCTTAGATTAAAGGGATGTCTTCAGCAGTATTGTCTTGTTCGCTGGAAATAATTTTCCCTTCTGTTATGTGGCGAACAAATTGTTTTCTTCCATTCTGACTGCAGCCTGAATTAACAGAGTTCTTTGACTTAATTCCAACTTTTCAAAGTAACCAGGTTATAAACAAACATCTTTATTTGTCTGTCACCCCCTACCAGATGATGACAAGTACAGTTCTGAGGATCTGCATTAGTTGACAGCTGCTGAAGAGCAGCTCAAAGCACTGGATTTTACAGTCCCTTCAAACTACGTGCGTAACACCGGGAGCATTGTAAAGAACACGGAATCCAAGCTCGTCCTGGTCTCAGTGCAAACCTTTACACTGCCAAAGCAAAGGCGAACTTTGGAGCACTTCTTGTTGGCTATTCACCATGTGTCACCGACGTCTGCAGGTAAGTTCAGGCTCTGGGGAACGTACCAGAGGGAGGAACACAGGCATCGGCAAAGCCTTTGATGCACAGAGAGATGAAGACAGCTACTCTTTATTCAAGATACGGCCTTCAGACCACCAAGGGGATGCCACTGCCATGCCTGCTTAAACAGTATGCATTCAGGAGGGCTACGTAATTTCATATTTTGGCAAGGAAAAGTGGGATCAGTCCGGGCCACTCCCTTTTTTTTATATGTGTAAATGCATACACATCTATATCCATGGAGATGTACAGGCACATATATATAGCGCTATAATATAGACCCTACATATGCAGGATACAGTTTAATTTCTTTCGCAGTGTCAGAATGATTTCTCTTAACTCTTTTCCCTGTTACTGCCCAAAGGTGGTACAGGGGTTGCGGCCCCGGTGCCCCTTCAGCCACGTGTTCAGTGCACAGTAGTACATTTAATTACTTACACATGTAAGAATTAATACACCCATTTAACAACTACTAAACTCCAGGTTTTCCTACCGCATTTATTTTCATTCACATTGCTAACAAACGCTGCGATAAACAATGGAATAATACCCCATCAATTAAGTATAATTAAGCTTAATAATTGCTTAAACTTGTCATCCATAAATCATGACCAGTAAACCATTATGAACCAATTAATCATTAGTGGCATCGTTAAGTATGTTTATTTATAGAGTATTTATAGAAAACCTAATCATGTGGTAGAAAAGATTAATAAGTACAAGCTGGCACGGGGAGGGATGGGGGAGAGGTGTCGTACAAGAGCAGGGAAGCCTCGAATGAGAGCACGTCAGAGCAATAACCGTAACACTGCTATTGCAACCACTAGATATTTCATCTCCGAGACAGAAACAGGTGTGAGAATCCAATCGAGGTGCTGAGGAAAAACTGCAGCTACTAAAGACTTTGCAACAAACCAATAAAACCCTTAAATTTAAATTTGAGTCTGGGACGTATTCAGTTGTACCGCGGCGAGCGTCTATAACCCCAAGAGAAATGGTCCAATAATTCGCTGTGCTGAAGGCTGCACCAGCACTAAACCAAAGGACGGCGCTTCTTCCCCAAAAGCACAAGGTCACAGTTTAAAGTCAATAATTGACATTTCCAACGAAACTAGGGGAAATTAGGCTCTAAAATATCACTGAAAGAAGGAGGAGGAACGGGAAGAGGTGCCCAAGCTGCTCTTTGGTTCCTCAGAAAATCCTAGCATGGATTTTCCCCATCTTAAATGCCTGCTTATGTTTTACCTTAATTTTTTTTGTAAGGTCAAGATTTCTTCCTCTTGCCCCTAAACTTATTCCTACCTATGGGTATTTATTTGAATGTCCTAAGAGGTTTAGAACATGAGAGTCTAAGTGGAGACAGATTAGGGAGCCAAAGAAATGTATGAATGTTAATGTAATTGACTTTTTTTAATAGACTTTTGAGTTTAAAAAATTAGACCCTTGCTTGTGAACCAGGCTGTATGAACAAAACAATCTATCCATTGATCCAGTGGTTCACGAGGCTACTCATCATCAAATTAAAACAGCTAAGGAATGGATTGCAATAATGCATACCTGATACTGGCGTTCATTTCGGTGTACCTCTGGTCTCCAATCTGAATATTCCTTACCATACTTATGACATGCCATCTTATTATCTAAAGACATTTCGCTACAGCAGTAGCCCCTTATTTGATTAACTAGTAAATTCTCCATCATATATACACTACACAGTTTAAAATAACTATCTTTAGCCTTTAGCCCTGGACCTAGCACGTCTCAGGCCAGTAAAACTTCACCATGAGAAAAAATTGCAAAACCAGACTTTGTAAAAAAAAAGAGCGCACTATTTTCTAAGCTTTCTACCTCTTCTCCCACTAAAAGGACACAAATCTTGCTTTTCATTTCCATTTTCTACCACCCTGTTAATTCCAAATGCATCTTTCTATTTCGTATGAGAGTAAACAAGAGTATATTTTTCAAAAAGACCAACATTTCCAATCCTCCTGACCCATCAGCCACGTCTGTGTTTTGCCATTAGCTCACAGTGCACCGAATTTATCATCTTGAAAACAAGCAATTCTGTGTACTCTGCCTAAAACGGCAACAAACTGCAATTAGCCCTGCGGCAAAGGGCACCAAAACCCAGTGGAGATGAAGACACAAGTGATGCTACATCCAGGGATGCGGTGTCCGGCGCTGCCACGAAGCACCAAAACTCTCCTTCCGTTGACTTTCCTTAGCTAAACAAAACTATGAAGTTAAATAAGTCCAGCTGTCAACTGATACCTGGTGCATAAATCTGACGACTGTGAAAGCCACGGTTCGCACCGTGAACCCACAAACGTGTCCATGCCTCTGTTCATCGCTCATTGCCTTGGCCCAAAAACCCCAGAGCAATCAAAGCAAAGACGCCTTATCTCTTCTTGAAGGGTAGTCCCCATTTCCTTGATAGTATCAATAAATAAACTTTAGCAATATAAATGTTAGCCACTGATCCAATGCCAAAAACCTATCAGCGTTGTATAAATTAGCATGAACATATGTTAATGCATAATTCACCATTTGCAACAGGGCTTTGTTGAAAAATTGATGAAAATGCATGAAGAACCTTTCCGGATTAAGTTGCACAATAAACATGTAGCCAGCGGCATTCGTAACGTAAAGGTAATAGTTTAGATTCACCCTCTGAACGTTCCGTATATTCGGAGACCGTACATTAAAGTTTGAACCATCATCAAACCCAAACATTGAATTAGAAGGCAGCAGTACGTGTGTATAAGTGGGTGTTTGCGTGCGTGTTGCAGGTATACATTTCCACCGCTTTGCAAAATACTGCTGCTTTCTCCAGAGATTTTCCATCCTTGCTGTACAATAACGTTCTTCAGAAATGTACAGGTTTTGTAGAAGAGTAGAAAACTTTCAGGATTTCACTGAGCACGATACGTAAATAAAAACGGTAGATGATGTTATACCTAGCCCTATTTACTGATTATTGATAACATTTTTAAGAGAGAAAAGTGGCTTTTCTGCCCCAGCCCATCCAAAACCACCCTGAGTTCAAACTACGCCACACGCAATAGTATCTAATTTCCAAGCGATGTTAGAAATCCTGAACACAGTATCAGAACGTTTATTCCCTTTGAAATAAATTCAGGGCTTGTACTGCAAGTTTTGGGTTGATTTGAAATGACCTAATTGGTGAAAACAATCAAAGAGAATTTGGATCTTTTCCCAAAAAGTTATGTAATATTTCTACCCCAAACAGCTTGTTCATCTTGAAGAGCCTCTATTTCCATTGGCAGAGTTATGTCCATTTGGAAAAAACCTAATTCCTCTTGCAAATTCAATGACAGGACACGTATTTCGCCACATTCAACCAACACCTTGCAAAACCAAAATAACCACCTTTAGTCACAGGTGGTTTTGAAGGCCCTTTACAATTTCTTTGCGGAAAGTTGTAAATGGAAGTCATATTTTTAAAGATATGTATTTCTGCTAACGCATACAGCTCAAAATGAAAGATTATTCATACTAACGGCACAGTCGGGCTCCAGAGGCCAAATGCCTACACAGACATTATCTCTACCTGGAAGAGCTTCAAATCTAAGAGAACAGTACAGGGTAGGAGGGGAAGGCAGGTGTTCAAACCACAGTTGTCATTTGTAAGCGTGTAGTGAATTTATAAAAGCTTAGTTGTCTTTTTTTCTTTGGTCTAAAAGCATGTTAGAAAGGGGAAAAAAGGAATCCTTAGAGTGGTTAAAAAAAAAAGGAGGTGGGGCTCTCTTGATTTTTCCCACTACTAATTGCAATCTTCAAGAGGCAAATGTGCAGAAAACACGTGACGCGTCTTGGCTTCCTGCTCAAATTCAGCTGCAGCAACTGCAAGCCAGTATATTACAAGCGTTAAAAAGCGCCCACACCTTCCCGTCCTCGAAGCTCTTATCTTTGCTAGGCTGAAGCCGCATGATACCAGAGGTGGTGGCATTAGCACTGAGACACATTTAGAGAGAAAAAAAAAAAAACCCATGTATTTTCTTTCTCCGTGTCTCTCTCTGATGGCTTCTGTCCATCACGGTTCACTAGAAGTTCTTCATCCCCAAATCGTGCCTCCCTCAGCTGCCAGGCAGCCCCCAGCCGGCATGGCAATTAGCCAGATGTCAGCAGCCCTATTATCTCCATTCCTCACTTCTACATTATTTAGGGCCTGCGCGGTAAGAGAGAATTACAGCAGAGGATCCCACCAGGACTCCACTTTAGAAACCTGCATGGAGCCAGGAGGAGGGCCAGAAGAGATACCAAAAAGATGCAAAAGTAGCTAAACGCTCTGTCCTTTCCTGTTGGCACCCGAGTGCTTCTTCTTTAACTTCTCCTTGGGAACGAGAGCGGGTTGAGGAGATTATAAAAGCATAGCGAAGAGTTATTTTTCCTTGTCACACTCCTCTGCAGCTCTGCATGCAGCTCTCCGCTTTTCTCCTGCGATACTGGCATGGGAGATTAACATCTGATAATGGGAGGGCGACAGGCTGCACGGAGTCATACATCAAATGCAAAATGCACTAAGTAATTTTTTTTTTTTTTTTGCATAAAACAAAATACCATACACCCATTTTCAGCTTAAAACCCAAAGGGTTACGATTTTCCATTTCTAGTAATTTGTTTTATAAAAATCCTGCCTTACCCACCTGGGGATGGAGCAAAATCTCACTCTAAAGACAAAGGAAAACTTTCCAGTTTTGCCTACAAAACATGCCTGACGAGGGTTTTCTTTTGCATATAAAAAAGCATTTAAGCACGGGGGCATGCTAGTTAGTATTTCTGGGTCATCATTTGGGTCATCAATTAATCAGTACTTCAGATGTCCAGACAGGCAATTAATCAGCGACGCGAGCAAAAGATAGACTGTGGATGGAAAGTAAATATGACAGTGACACTCTGTAAATACTTAGACTATGATTAATACCTGAAAACCGACTCTCAAAAAGTGCCTTTCTTCTCATTTTCTCTCTCATGTGGAGCCTTTTACAAAGAGTCTTCGTTCTCGCCCCGACACCTTACACGCCACCAACGGCTTAAAATAAAGATGCCTCATTTCCCCTCTTGCCTCCTTCCATCTTGCACAGCCCGCTGGAGGACCCAAAGAGCTCCATCAACACTACCGAACTGAAGCTTAGGACAGTCCTGTGAGAAAAGTAGCTTTCATTATTATTAATCCTCTTGGACAGATAGGGAAAATCGAGGAACAGAGAAGTTAAGTGGTTCATTCCCAGGCGCAGGCTGTGATCCCGCCGCAGCCGAGTAGTCCTACGTCCCGCTGCTGCAGGGGAACATGGACACGGAGCTCCTGGGACCACGTAATGCATTTCCAGGTCTTCATTTTAAGCTGAGTCCAAGGCAGTCCAAGCACCTCAGAGGAGCATAAAAACAGTATTTTGCTAGTGATGGGACCTAAAACTCCACATGCTCTGTTGGAAGCTCCCTATCAGGCGTCCTTCTCAACTCTGGCATCACAGCTGTTTTCAGAAGTTTTCAAATTTCCATGAGACACCTGCATTTCACCAAGATTTAAATCTGAAGCCTGGTGATCCCGTTAGAATTCCCAAACCCAGGCACAGAGACATCTTCATTGAGCACCCAGCACAGGTAACCTCTGCTCAAGGTGCAGCACATGCACTGCACCGTCTTGCCTCCAGAAAACCCCAGCAACATGAAGTCTTTCATGGTGGGCCATGATGGAGGCTGTCAAAAGAGAAATATAACCATTGCATGGGAGAGGGGGTAGAAATGAAGGAGAAGGTACTGGTGGATGAGAAGCTGGCCATAAGCCGGCAACGTGCGCTGGCAGCCCAGAAAGCCACCCACATCCCGGGCTGCATCCCCAGCAGCGTGGCCAGCAGGGCCAGGGAGGGGATTCTGCCCCTCTGCTCTGCTCTGGGGAGACCCCCCTGCAGTGCTGCCTCCAGCGCTGGGGACACCAACAGCAGAAGGACATGGACCTGTTGGAGCAGGGCCAGAGGAGGCCACAAAGATGATCAGAGGGCTGGAGCCCCTCTGCTGGGAGGACAGGCTGAGAGAGTTGGTGTTGGTCAGCCTGCAGAAGAGAAGGCTCCGGGGAGACCTTAGAGCAGCCTTCCAGGATCTGAAAGGGCCTACAAGAAAGCTGGGAAGGGACTTTTTACAAGGGCATGGAGTGATAGGACGAGGTGTGAGGGCTTCAAACTGGAAGAGGGGAGATTTAGATTAGATTTCAGGAAGAAATTCTTGACTGTGAGGGTGGTGAGACCCTGGCCCAGGTTGCCCCGAGAAGCTGTGGCTGCCCCATCCCTGGAAACATTCCAGGTCAGGTTGGTTGGGACTCTGAGCAACCTGGTCTAGTGGGAGGTGCCCCTGCCCGTGGCAGGGGGGTTAGAATAGATGGTCTTTAAGGTCCCTTCCAACCCAAACCAGTCTATGATTCTAAAGCAAAGACGACAAGATCTTGCTGCAGCTGGAGGGGGGACAATCAGTCCTGGAGCAATGAGAAGTGTCTAAAGGAGGGTGTGTTTCTCTCGTCCAGGCTTGCAGCCTAGCTAGGACTTGGGCCAGGGCTAACACCTGTATGGAGCTCAGCAAATAAACCCCCATTGCAGAAGCCTCTGCACTGTGAGAGCTGCCCCAGAGCAGCCTCACACCGCTGCCCCAGCCCACGTCCCTCCCCAAGGGGGAGCCCCGAGGGCAAGAAGCCGTTGCCCCACGTGGCATCGCACTTCTGAACCCCTCTTCAGCCCCAGCATTGCAGATGGGAGCCCAGAAAAGCTGTGTGAGGACATTATTATTTTCTTCTTGCCTGGATTTCCATGTTATAGCACTCAATTTTCAGCCTCTCTTGTAGCTCATAATCCCAAAATAATGTTTATCGATAACATAAGAAAGAAAACACTGGGAAAAAAACCATCCCTGGAGGTGTTCAAGGCCAGGTTGGACGGGGCTTGGCGCAACCTGGTCTAGTGGGAGGTGTCCCTGCCCATGGCAGGGGGGTTGGGACTGGATGATCTTTAAGGTCGCTTCCCACCCAAACCATCCTATGATTCTATGGTGAAATAAACGCAGTGTCTCCTGTGTTGGCTTGCTCTCTCGTGCCCCTAACTTCATCTGTCATTTACCGTATTAATTGTTCCAGTAACGCATAGACCAGCCAACGCATTCGGCATTCCGACCTGCTGCCCGCTCTCCTGACAGCACCATATTTGCCAACACTCAACTAACATGCTTCACTGTGTTTTGAAAATTCCAAAAAGCGACAGGGAAATAACATTCCCATTTCCCATCTTCTCACTTACCACATTTTGACATATTTGATGCGAGTAATTAGTTAAACCTGGCTGGTTTGCATTAAAAAGGAAGACAGCTGAACCGCAATCAAAGACATTATTAAACAAGTCAGTTGTTTCTCAAAGTACCTGAACTATGGATATCTTTAATTTTTATTTGCTATGACAAGCAGGCAGCATGGTGCAGGGGTTGGAAAGGGACAGACACGGCAGCTGAGACAGTCCTGAGCCTGTTATAATCTCGGTCACGGGCAAATGCTGAAGTCTGGACAAAATTTCTACATCTCTTGATCGCACCACCTTATATTATGCTGATGGAGAAGCCTGACATCACGGAGTTACAGACCACCGAATAAAAGCAAACCAACCCTCTCTCTAATGCAAGGCATTTAACCATTAGATTTATCATTTTCAGTTAAACAAAAACATACTGTGTAGGTGTATCCATTCATGACAGCCCTTAAAAATCTCAAGTGACACTCACAGCGTGTGACAACCCAAAACCAGCCTGTGGACCACGGTTGGCCCACCAGCAGGTTCATTCCCCATGTCGCAGAGCCAGCTGCCCACGGAAAGCTGGAAAATAATGGGTCATTTTACAAAATGCCCTGAGGAGCCCTGAACTTTTGCTCAGCGGGACAGGTCTCGCTCAGAGCTGCGGAGGCACCGCACGGAGGAGCCAGCCCCAGGGGGGACACATTTTTAACACTCCCAGATGGAAAAGCTCTCCTGCTATCTGAAATCCAGCTGCCAGCGCAGCTCCACAGTACATCTGGCTACCTACCCTCAATCAATACGAACCATTATGAGACTGGACTTTAAATGCAATTATCTCAAATATCAATGATTCACATACAACAACTGTCACTTCAGATTACCTATACATTTTATCGTCGGTGATTGTTCTTGAATATTTCATTGAAATGCAGGGGGTGCAGTAGGGACAAGAAGTTACGGCAATGGCTAGAGAGCGAGCAAGAAGAGATGACAAATTAGCACAGCCATTAATTGTGGCAGCATCAACAAGCCGCACCAAGGTTTCTTCCCGATGACACATTTTTAAAGCGTAAAGATCACTACGGTCTAATTTGCCGATTCCCTCATGAACATACCTGCTGAAAAGCATCTATCACAGAGACAAACACAATTAATCCCGGCCCGTGCAGCCACTCAAGTGGCTGACAAAATTGTTGTTAAATAGATTGCCCCGAGCGCTGGAAGTGGTGTGGGGAGAGACACGGACACAGGGGGGCACAAAGCACCTCAGCAGGGTATTGGGGAGAAGCAGCAGACCTGAAGCATCCCTGACCCACGCTTGTCTCTCCTGTCCTTAAGAAACTCCAAAGAAACATTTTCCATAACTATCTTTATATTTGGAAAGTTTTTTTTCCTAGCATCCAGCTTAAAGCTTTGCTGGTTATTAAGCTGGGCTCTAACAGCAGTGTCCCCAGTAGACATGGAAAATAACCGATAACATCCTCTCTACCACAAAATTTTCTTTATTGTAAGATCTTCTTGTGCTTCAACCTTCCCGCTCTAGCTTGACCAGCCCAGAGTTTAAGCCTTCCCTTAAAGGTCACCATTCCCCAAACCTCTAAACACTCCCCGGACTGCCGCAGATTGTCTGCAGAGTTTTCAAGTGCAGTGCCCGAACCTGAGCCCTGTTTTCCAGCTGTGGCCTCATCAGTGCCAAGCGGAGAGGAATAACTCCCTCCCAGCGCTGCCACACGCGACACGTGAGTTAACCCAGCAATATTTGCCTTTGTCACGACAACAGCATGCTTTTGGTTATGGGATGCACCATCTCTCCCAGATCCTCTTCTGGCAACAGCACTGGCAAGCCCAAACTTTTGTCAACTCGTACCCATGCTCTCGGGGGTCTCTTGCCTACTCCTTCTTCCTTTAGTTCACTAGATCTCGTCAATTTGGTATCATTTCTCCCAGCTATCATTCCAGTATCAAGTCTGGCTCCTTCCTCCCCAGGTTCTTCCCAGGCTGGTGACACCTGCAGATTTGCTAAAGATACTTTCCATTTTACTTTCCTAGTCATTTAGGAAAGTGAGAGTTGGGTTTTATTCCCAGCTTTGCTGCTGACAAAGCCTTTGGGCAAATTGCTTACGCTGTTTCTCTGCTTGGTGGGGTAGGGGGGGAGGGAAAAAAAGCTCAGGAATGTGCAAACACGGAGAGCCTGCGGCACCGAGCCACCCTGCGAGCTCCTGACCTGGGAGGAACCCAGTGGAGAACCCAAAGTCCTCTCCTTGCAACTCTTCACACCTGCCCCCCCATTTCTACGGGCTTTATATTCCACCGATTGGGCTGCAGCGGCTCATTTATTCCCACGGAAATGACAAGCCCTAGTATATTCTATACCTTGGCATAAATCTTTAAAGCATTAGCCAGCATAGTAAGACTAGCTATGTATACTTATTATACACAGTATTTCTGTCAAGGTTTTATTTGGGGCAATTCTTTTATTAATATTATTATTATTCCAGCAGAAAGTTCTTATTTGTCATAAGAATGAAGTTCCCTAAGATCAGCTGAAAACCTAATGAGCACACACTGTGACATTAATTGGGCCGCTATTACCTGTTTTGCTATAAACACTGCTAATATAATAATACACCTCCAAGTCTTTCACTTACAGAGCACATTATTCACATTAATCATTTAATAATTATTGCACAGACGTTAGGATCTTCTCACAGGATCTAATCTTGGAAGCTTTTATTCAGCATGTACTTATTCAGTGGGGGCTTTGCAGTGCAATAGGTGAAAACGCCTTTAGTGAACTCCAACCACAGCACGGAAGGGACTGGTACCGGTGTCATACGGAAAGAAACAGAAAACTGAGAAACATAAAGCTGAAGCACTGTGAATGGCACCCTGTGCTTTCAAAATCAATGTTATTTATCCAATCTTAATTTCGTAAAAGAAAAGCAGGCAATGTATTACCACGGCAAAACTACGACTATTGGCTTTAGTGCTCATCCCTTGGGAGTTCTGGACTGCAAGACCAGAAAAATCAGACAAGATGCTACAAGCACATGAATATATATAATTTTTGCAGAAACTCCAATCTGTAGATGTGAACATGGTCACTAGAGGGGGGCACCTATGCCTCAGCCCACCCCACCTGGCAGCAAAATTCGCAAATTTTTGTTAATGGCCTCTTTAACAGCCTGGCACATACATTAGCAAGTTATCTAAAGTGTCACAGCTGTTTCACAGCTTCTTTCTTTTTGTTGATTTTTTTTTTCCCCCCTTCTTCAAAAGGAGGAACAGTTGGACATCGTTTCTGATGCTCAAGGCCGATTTGCAGAACACAACACAGCTCTTTACATGCTTAAAACAATAGCTCTCAGGTCCATCCCCTCTCTCCCCTCCCCTTACATCTCACTATATGATAAAGATCCCATTTTTACAGCTTAGGAAGTTCCAGCATCCTGGGAACAAGAACAAAGAGGGAGTTAGGGACACAACCCGAGCCCCCCAGTTCACAGGACAGTGCCCAAAGCGCTGAGGAGCAAGAGAGCAACATCTCCTGGAGGCTCAGGCCCCCGAGGAATTTAATCGCCATAGGGACACACAACACCAGGAGGAAAAACACATCTTGAGGCTTCTTGCGAATGTCACCTTTTTGGTTGATGGTGAAACTTGTCCCCATTCCCGACAGTGGCAGTACTCCATCTTCGCTGCGACATGGTGCTGCCCAGGACTAGGCAGTGCTAAGGCACCAAGTGTTGGGGACAGCGTGGGTCAACCTCCACCACGGGGTAAAACCAGCAATTATCGTGCTGACAAAGAAGGAACGAGGAAAAACTCCTACAGCAGCGGAATAGCCCGTAATTGCCTACAATTACCTATATATGTGCACATATGGTACGTTTAAGCCTGATGCAGCCCACACAAAAGCAGCCCCGGTGCTCATCCGAGTTAGCGAATCTCTTTCCTCCAGGTCAGTGAGCAAAACAGAAATGACTAACACAGGATTGTGAAAACCTAATGTTCTATCTTGAGTGTATAATGTAGCTTCACTAATGGAACAGGGCTGGAGAGGAACAGCTCTGTGCTCTCGGTAATGTGTCAAACATATTTGCGCAGGAACATCTCATTATTTTTTGGCATCTTTGCGTTCGAGCTGGGCCGTGGGGCTCCCAGGGAGAACGGGACGGGGTGGCTCAGCAGAGGGCGAGCTCGGGAACTGCGCTGTGGGTCTGCCAGCAATCCAGGTGCGGCCAAAACCCCCCCAGACCCCTTCTGCGGCGAGGTATCATAGATCAACCCTAGGTTTATGCAACTGATTTAATCCCTTACTCGGAAGCTCCTGCCCAGCCTC